>JAWWEO010020002.1:0-11629 GCA_035582975.1 Ormyrus labotus | reverse complement strand
GACCTAGAAAACTCATTTTTTTCGGTTTTCAGCTTTTTATTCAAAAACTAATTGACAAAATAGCTTGAAATTTTTACTGATTATAGCTACATATATTCTTAATTACTAAAAATTTTTTCAGAGCAGTTTATACTTTAATTTAAGAATTATAAGCTTTTTTTAAAAAAAGACACGTTTTTATTAAAAACAAAAGAACCATGAGAGCTAGTGTAACTTTTTTTCTCTCTGGAATTATTGACAATTCTCTGGATGAATTGTCATCTAACAGTTCTTAAAATTTTTGTTTTTTATCTCTTTGAGGAAAAAAAATTGAAGAAATTCAGAAAATTTGTTAAAAATCTACCAATATTGTAGGTTTTTGTAATTTAAAAATACTAAACCAAAAAAATTTAACAATAAATTAGCGTCAAGGCAGAACAAATATAAAAAAACAAAGATTTTAAGCCCTGTTAGATGAAAATTCATCTATCGATTCATTTTGGAGTTTACGCCAAAGCAAAACATTTAAAATAGTAATATCTCTGGGTCAAATAGGCCTACAGAGTACAGTTTGGGCCCATTTGATCAAAATATACTATATTTTTGATAGTTATTTTAAAAAGAATCCTTAATCATATAGATTTTTGCAGGTCTTTTTGTAGGAGTGAAAAATCAGTATATAACCCCCTTAAAGGGGAAGTACATACATACATACGTACATACATACATCCGGACATTATTTAACAACTATTTTTTTGGACTCTCTGAACCTAAAAATTTGCTTCTACGTCAAAATATGAGACTCGAAAAATTTCATCGTTCCAAAGCTTTCTCTATGAGAAAGTTTTTGAACGCACAAATGTAGTTCACAAAATACCGTGTAAAAACTGTAATAAAAAATATGGCGACCAAACCTCAAAACGATTAAAATAAAGAATTAAAGAACATGAAAATGATTGTCATAATAAAAAGAAACATCTGCGTTGTATATGCACGTTAATCATACAAAACATGAATTTGATATTAAAAACACAAAGATCATCGATTCCGAAAGCAAATACCAAAAAAGACTATTGTTGGAAATGTTTTTTATACATGAGGAAAAATAATATCAATTGACAATTTGATACGTGGAAACTAAGAGGGATCCCCCTCTATAAAATAAAACACAAAAGCAGAAAGTTTAGCGAAAAATTTTTTGTTTTTTCCACATTTTGCGTGTGAATAAAAAATGATGTGTAGTTTATAGGTTAATTATGCATATATTATGTATACTCTATGAATGTCCATTCCTAGGGAAACGTATATGCAATAATTATGCATATTCTATACAATTTACGAATCGATACTTTTTAGCAGAATCGCACATCCCTAGAGGGCGTCGAAGACGTCCGAGACAGAGACGAGCTTACAGCGTAAAAAAAAGTCAGTATTACTCCCCGCTTGAACAAACAATTTTGTCAAACGTTTGAAATGCTAACAAAATGAAATGTTTAAAATGTTAACAAAACTGCCAGTAAAATATTTGAAAAAATGCAAAAAAAAAAAAAATAGATAAATGAAAATCAAAAATGCCAATAAAACAGTTCACTCGCTCAGGCTGAACTAAGACCGGCATTGATGGGTTGATGACCCTCGAAAGCAGTGATGGCCAGTGGTGGGTAAATTATTACGTATCATTTATTTACGACACGATACGCGTAACATATGAATTGCGACACGTATTATATGACGCAAACGTAGCAAACAGCAAATGGGAAATTCCAACTTCTTAAAAGGCTGTTTGGCAACTAATATAACTTATT
The DNA here is from genome assembly GCA_035582975.1 of Ormyrus labotus. Lineage (NCBI taxonomy): Eukaryota > Metazoa > Arthropoda > Insecta > Hymenoptera > Ormyridae > Ormyrus > Ormyrus labotus. The sequence goes on along the minus strand of JAWWEO010020002.1, from coordinate 9,845 downwards.
ATTAGTTATAACGTACATATTAAGTGTTCTGTTTAGTTTACTCAATTGAAAAGTGAATTATATTGCCGTTGTAAACAATTAAATTTATAATTTTAGGTTAAGAGTTCTAACTTAGGACATCATAAACAAAGCGTTTACAACATATCGCGGATAATTCAAAAACTCAAATTGATTTTTTTATATTTATAATGTTCAAATATGATTCCCAAATGGAATGAATTATTTAAATTCGAATTCACATAAGCGCAAAATAGATTTATCATAGTCATACGCGTATAATACACGTGTATCAAATCTCGTTGCAATTGCGACGTTTGCGATGCGTATTTGCGACGCGTTGTAAATATCATTTACGACACGGCGTATAATACGTACCCACCACTGGTAATCTAATGGCACGAGGAGGAGCCAACCGGCCCCCAATTCCTAACTTCAAAACGCGCAAAGGAGAGCGCTCTCCTCAACCGGCCCCCAATTCCTAACTTCAGAGCGCGTAAGAGAAGAGCTCCTCCTCGTGCCATCACTGCACTCGAAAGTCGAAGTCGATAGTGTGGCCGGTTGACCGCAAGAGGCAGTATTTGATGGCTGCAGCCATCTTATGCGCATGCGAATATATATATATATATATGTATTAAAAGCGTCTGTACTTACCGACCGCCAGTATCGCGCGCTCGTTCAAAAAAGGACCCGACTAAACTCGCTCTCTCGTATTTATAGGTTCGCTTCATCAAATCCAAAGGAGGGAGTTGTTTATTGCTATTGCTAGGCAACTACCAAATAATAATTATTCACTTGTCTAGTTGCCTAGCGAATTTGTTTAAACATTAATTCATTTGTCGGTTGCTTAGCGAATAACAAACAGTATTTTGTTTGTTGCTTAGCAAATAACAGTTTATCTTTTGTCCGTTGCCTAGAGAATAACAACTAGACATTTGTTAATTAATAAACAACTCCCTTGACAACCAATTAGTATAAATTAAGCTGCGAAATCCGGAGAGGCATCAGTTCGAGTTCAACAACCAACCTTGTTACAATCTCTCCGTCAAGAAGTCTCAACCAATTCTCAGTTATCAGTTACTCGTTATACTAAGTTCTTTTCAGAACTTAGTCCAAAAGTATTAAATAAAATCAGTTACACTTAAATCAGTGTTTAATTTATTTAAAACGCCCACGCGCTTTTACGCGCTAAGTTCAAGCGACGGACCTACCATCTCTCGGTCGTAAACCAAGACACGCTCAGCGACCTGGGACATAACAAGTATGAGGATTTGCCTTACGTTTTCGGGGGTCGTTAGAAATCTCCCTTTATACTCCTTATCTCTGATAGTATCTAGTATATGCTCTAAGATAAATAACAATACTTTTGCCCTTTTACAAGATGGTGTAAATAATAATAATAATGAAACGTAAAATTGCGTAGTGATGAATAAAATTGCGTAGTGTAGGGCGTGCACCGACCAAAGAAAAATGACGCGCTCAAAAATTCAGAAAATTAAATTCTGTGTGTTTCTTTTAATTTTCGTGCTTTTTCAACTAGCGGCTTGCAATGCAAATTTGAGAGAAAACCGGAAAGATATTAAATCTGTGCCTTCAATTGATAAAAACGATAATAAAGAAACAGAAGATGTAATTTTAAATGTATCGAAGGATATATTAAATGATGCACAAAATGCTAAAATTAATAACTCTGGTACTAATGTAAAAATACCGATAGCGAATATAACCTCTAAAGTGGCTTCAGGAGCCTCTGCTACAATTTCTCCTGCAACATCCACAATACAAGTAAAAAATGTTGCATTTTATGAAATTCTTAATTGTTAAATTTCACACAATTACTTTTAAAACAAATTAATTAAGGTTTATTAGATTTCTAATACAAAAAGTTTATCATAATTTACACTTTATTAATGTAATATAAATTATTAAATTTATATAATATAACTTCCTTTAATTAAAATCATTAATACAAAATTAAATATATGTTCAAAGGCTCCGAGTGAAATGCACATGCCATCTGTTAATTCTGGAGCATTGATAAGAGGTATTTCTGTTGTGATTGGCCTCAGTGTAATTGTTATGGCATATATGGTATTTCGCAGTCTTAGGTAAAAATTAATATAAAATATAAAGTTTTTATATTGAAATATTTTAAATTAATAAATTAATCTAAGTTTAATATTTATTTATTTGGTTCTTACAAAGGTTAAGTAAAACACGAGCTCAAATGGTTAGAAAATATGGAGTTCTTGCACACCGACAAGATGTTGAAATGAGACCGCTGCCATTAGATGAAGACGATGACGATGACACAACAGTTTTTGATGCAAGTAATATTTCATCGAATAGATTACAATCACAAGATTCATAAATAAATGTTTATTTTTTTACTTTGTAAGAGCAAACTATCAAATATAATTAATTCAGTGAAATGTGAAAAAATATTCTAAACAATTAACGAATTGTGAGACTGACTTTATAAAGGTGAAAAAATGAAGGACCTTTTAAATGTTTTTTCTAGGTGTAGAACAGATAAACTTGATCTATCAATGTTGTGATAAAAATGGTACACATTGAGATCATCTTTTGTAAAGTTGCTTCTTGTGCAAGTTGTATGTATCGTGATGTTTACATTGACTGTACAGTTTTCCTCTTTTTGAACTACATGTGATACATACATAGATAAATGCATTATTGTATACATATATATGTATATAATATATTTAATATATAAAATTTTATATAGGTCTGCTAATGAATATGCAGTAACTATATAAAATTCATGAAAATGAAAATACTGTTATTATATTCAGATTAAAGATTATGTATATTTTATTCAACTCTAACATAATAAAACTATGAAGCATTTATTTGTAAAAGAATATGTTATACATTTTATGCTGTTAATTTTATAATCTTATATAAATATGAGTGACAACTTCTAAAATATATTAATTTATATTTATTTAGACATTTCAATTTCTTTTTAAGCCTATTTATTATTATCAAAAGGCTAAATCCAAGTATTAGAAAAAAGTCTTTTTATACTATCTGATTTAATTACCTATTATATAATTCTAACAAATTTAATTTTTGTAATAACTTATAAATCGTACATTGTACCTTTAAAGTCAATCTTAAGGCTTTAGGAATTTTGTTTAATTCAAACAACTATCTAAAGACTTAATCAAATTTTAAAATGCTTAAATATATTTTTAATATTATCACAGATTATAATAAAATTTAATTATATAAATCCTCTTTGTACTGCATGCAAGATAACGTCAGCTAGTCGTTGTCTATCTTCAGATTTCTCTAAGTTCGAAAGTTTATCTAAATCTCCTACATCAGCTACATTTTCTGTAATTGAATCCAGATCAATTACTTCACTTTTCGGCAATAAGGTTAAGGGTATATTTACTAACGCAAACATTAAACCATACAAAGCCTGTTCCTTTATCTGAAACAATATTAAAGAAGGTAACTTAATTAAACAGATTTAAAAAAAAATTAATGCGTTTCGCAGAGCAGCGCTTACCTCATTTTGAAAAACTTCTCGTGAATATTGATGGCCTATGTTGCCTCCAAGACTTTTCATCGATTTAGCAAGTTCGTCATAATAATTTTTTAAAAGTTCATCGTAATACTTATCTCTAATAGTTTTGTCTGTACACTCATAAATAAAAAATAAAACGTCCAACACAGGACTTGCACATCTTGCCATTTGGAAATCCAACATTAGAATGTCAATGTTGCCGAATGCATCTTTTCGAATCATAAAATTTGGCGCCCACGCATCCCCCTGGCTAACGACCGACGTGTCTTTCTGCGTCTTTGAACAAATTTCAGCTGTTTTTTTAAATAAGTCAGCAGGTTTGTACGAGTTGAATACTTTCTCTCCTTCACTACCCGGGTATTCCTTAGCTAGCGCGTCTTTAGCAATTTCAAATAAATTGTCCTAAAATATTGAAGGTATTGTTAACAAAAATTTAGCTTTGTGTGCCAGGAAGAATAAATTGTATTTTTCGGTACAAGGGACAAAAAGTTGATTCTCAGAAGAAGGTGAGTTTAGCGCCCGCGCGAAGCGAGGCCCTGAATCATATTTCTCACGTGCGTTGAACTAATATTTTTTTAAACTTGGCCCGTCAAAACGGTTATTATATATCATATATGCATTGAAAAGTATTTTATCTTATTTTTGACTACGTTGTTAAAAAGAAAAGGATAATAATATTTTCGTTGCACGTGAGAAAATTTTTAAGCACAAAATTCTCGTACATTATTCATTGTTGAAGGCTTAAAAAAATTAACATTCTTGTTAATTGATTATTTCAAATTGGCATAACTTTCAATTATCTTTAAAATTTAATAACTTTGTTTGTTACTTACATAAAAACCTTTTAGTGAATTATCGTAAATATCATTTCTATAAAAGGTTTCGCGCAACGATGAAATCATTTCCTCAAACTCTTCTTTCTTTTCATTTTTGTAAGCGAAAGATATGGCATGAAATCTTGCTAAAGCTTCGATAATACTTTTACATCCCTCATATGTTAGACAATTTTGACGAGGCAGAGGACTGTATCCTAAGTTGCTCACATCTTGGAGAGCTATAAAATCGTTTTCACCATCAATGTGAACTGCTAAGCATCTCGGAATATTGAGTAAAAGATTTTGATTTTTATCGGTTAAATATTTTCTAAAATTTGATGCAATCTGAAAAATTATTAGAATTTTTTACTTTTATTAAAAATTATATATAATATTCTGTAATAATATGAATAAAACAAAATTTTTATTTTAATAAAATCGGAAACCATGAGCGTTAAAAAATGTTATAGTATTTAATTACTAAATTGATATTTATTTGGTTAAATAAATATTAAATTATAACTAAAATATATGCAATTTTTAATTTTGCAAGCATTAAAAATGCAAATGATTTGATTTAAATTTTATTTAAAAATGTTGGAAATTAGAATAATTTTTACCTTTACATAAAAAATATACTCATTTTGAAAGTATTCTGCACTTCTCAAAAGCTTACGCCTAAAAATGTTACTTGGTAAGGATTTAACTATTACTGTTGTATTAAAAATATCATGATTCACTTTGCTGCTAATATTTAATCTATTAACTACTGATAAGTAATTGTCGCCTTTGCCGCTTAACTCTTCGAAATTCCAGGAAAGAATTTCAATGTCATTTTTATTAACGTCTTTTTCTTGCGCTATAATGTTTTTCAGCGTGTTTTCAGTAAAGTAGCTGCTAACTTGACTTAATAGACTCAAATCTTTACTCATTATTTCTAATATGCGCTGTATTTGAAGTGATCTAATAAATTTAAATTAATTATTATTAATTTAATTTATGCCTTGTTTTACTGATTAAAAAATATAGTTACACAGAATTTCCGCATTAGAAAATTCCGCAATCAAAACAAAATAATTACAAGCATAGAAAATCTAGAACGGAACACATCTGTTATAGTAGGCTATTAAAGTATAATTTGCGTTACCGATATTGCGCTTGCATTGGTTTTATTAGTTAATTAGTTTATAAATACTTTTTTATTTCTTTTACAATTTGTAAATTAAATTTATCAATTAATCATTGTGTACGACTATAATAATATAAAGCTTAATTTTAAATATGAATAATTTTTTTTTCTATATAAATAAAATTGAGCATTTAGTATTTGAATTCATACTTCAATAAAACCAATAAAATCAAGCAGTCACCATAATCTAAAAATGAATAAAAGGAAAAGTTGTAATAAATTATGCAATAGACTCCGTAAAATAAAAACTTTTATACCTACCAAAATGTTCTGAAATCTAGCACTGTATCAGCGTATACAAAGATCAATTGTCACAATTTCATGCAAAATGTCAATTCTTTCAACCGTTTGATAAAAAAAAATAATCTTATCGCTTCTACAGTATCACTCTTTCTATAGCAATATTAGCGCAAATGTCCTCTATAATTAAACTTTAACTAGATTGTGAAGAGAAAAACATTTTTTGTTTTTAAAATCATAATAAATGACACTTTTTTACCTACAAGATAAAGCTAAGCGACCTGTTGCCTGGAAAAGCTGAGGTATCTCTGAAGTGAGAGGAACATCGCGTGCAATAGACAACGCATACATGCACAAAGTACATAGAGAAAATCAGAGAGGGGCAAGTCAACGTCCGAGCCGTTAGCAGCGGACGACGAGCACTGGATGCACCGACTTTGCACTCGGTTTGTAGAGTATGACTGATGACCTTGCCACACTTTTGTGTGCGTACAGGCCTTGAAAGAGCGGGTGACGATTTGAAAAAAGTGCAAGATTTAAAAAATATTAGCTTATTTATGAAGTATTCAAAAAAAATGTTCAATCAATTAGAATTTATAGTATAGACTTTATTAGATTTATAGAAATACTTTATTTTGTTACAATTAAAGCTTCAATATTTTTCGTAAATAGAGCTAAAATCAAAATAAGAAGGTTCATTTAGTTAATAGACTTATAGTACTTTTAAAAGTTTATATCAGCAGATTCTTGCTAAAGTTCTTGCAAAAATCAATGGCAATCCATTTCAATCGTTCTTATTATATGGGTGTCGTTAAATACTTCAGAAACTTATTATTGGAATTTTAACTAATAATAATGCTTATCAGCTTGCGCACCCTCCTTCAAGACAGTGTCTCACAGTCCTTTTTGCGCGGATACAAGCCCCCCACTGTTCTCGCTCGTCAAAGTTTGAGTTTTCTCTTATCAATACGCGCGGTTAGCTTTTTTATAATACCGCTGGTCGATACGTTCTTTTTCTTGCACTTTTACTTCGTATCAATAATTTAATGGAAATATAATCAAAAAATCCTTTGATTTATTAATAAATTCGTTGGTAATTATTTTCGAATTTAAAATTATCGGTTAACAATTAAGTTAACCGATAATTAAAAATTTGATTTTCCTGACTTTCGAATGTATATTAATACATTTTAAGCACTGTTTTGTTTTATATGCTTTCAAGTATTTTTTGGCATTGGTTTGTATAAGAGTTGTAATAAGAATTATACATATTTTAATTGTTCACAATTTAGCATAATACAATACATGTTATATATATTTAAATTTTACCAATGCTAAATATGTTGCCCGTAACGTTCAAGAGTGGAAGTTTTATATGCACGAAGAATACCTCTATTTATTTATTAATTTCTTAACTAATTTCTTTTGGTATTTGGTTTTTTATTTAAATTCATTAATTTGAATTTTTTCAATATTTAATATTTGAAGTAAAAATTCTTTAGGTTTTATTTACGATATTAAACGAAATATCATATACTTCTTTTTCCAAAGGTACTTTATATTATTTTAAATTTTGTAATATCTTTACAAATTTAAATAGTCACATTGATAAAATTAATGATTATTTTAAATAGAGAAAAAAAGTCGTGTAAAATGATTATTTAATTTTTCTCGATCTAAATATAATATAAATCAATATGAAAATAGGCAATTAGTAAAAAAATAAATACTAGTTTAAAATATAATACTTTTATAACGAATAAAATAGTTTACAGCTTTAATATACAATATGTTTTACATGATTTGAATAATACTGTCTTACATGATTTGTATAATATTGTTTTCTAAACGAAAATAAAAAAATTCTTGTTTATTAGGAATTCATTTAGAAATTTTATTGCACATGTTAGTGTAAAGATTCTTAAATTAATTATTTACAAATAGCCTTTATCTGCAGCATGTAAAATTATATCTGCCAAGCGCCGTCTATTTTCTGATGTTTTGATATTTTGGACTGTCCAAACGTCAGCAATATCTACTTTATCTTCTTTGATTACATCTAAATCGAAAGATTCATCTGAAGAAAGCATGCTGAAAGTGACAGATTCTAGCCCAAAGGTTACACCATGAACAAATTGCTCTTTCACCTGTAAATAAAAAGATATAGTAATAATTAAATAAATCGTTACGTAAAAATAAATTATTTTTAATTGTGAAAATATGTACTTCTTGTAAAAATAATTCCCAAGGATAGATTTTTTTTGGATCTGAACCAAGAACTTCAATGGTTTTTGTTAATTCACTATGATACACTTTTAATAAATCATCAAAATGTTTATCTCTAAGTGATTTATCAGTGCATGAATAAATGAAAAAGGACAAATCTAATACTGGACTGCTACATCTTGCTAATTGAAAGTCAAGCATCAATACTTCAAGTTTTCCAGTAACATCTGTACGCACTAAGAAATTAGGAGCCCAAGAATCTCCTTGATTCACAACAGAAGTTGATTTATGCCATCGTGAGCAAAATTCAACACTTTTTTTGTATAATACTCCTGGTTCATAAGAAATAAATTGCTTCTCTCCTTTACTTCCAAGATACTCTTTGGCTAAAGCATCTTTAGCAATATTTAATAATTTAATCTAAAATAAAATTAAAATAATAACATTTTAAGTTTTGAAAATATAATTATTTTCTGAAAAATGTTATTTCTTATACTTACATGAAAGCGTTTATACCAGGTTTCATACAAATCATTTGTAAAATAAGTCTCAGATAGTTTAGATATTGCATTTTTAAAATCTTCACTATTTTGATCTTTATAAGCAAAAGAAACTGCATGGAATCGTGCTACTGCTCTTAAAATAGTATCACATTGCTCTAATGTAAGACAACATTGCCGAGTTGCTGGACCAAACCCGAGTGGACTAACATCTTCCAAAGCAATAAAATCATTTTCTCCATCCAATTTGAACGCTAAACATTCTGGTAAAAGAAGTAGTGATGATTGGTTTTTAGATTTAAGAAAAGCATTGAATTTTTTAGCTATCTGAAATCAAGACAAGCTTATTATTTAGGAATGTTTCAAAATAAATATTGTTTAACACATTACCTCGTCATAAAACATTATTTCATTGTGGAAAAATTCTGCACTTCTATATGTTTTCCTTCTTCCCATATTATTTGGCAAAGATTTAACAACGATCTTTACTTCTTTGATTTCATTTTTTACTTTGCTTTTAATAGCTATTCTGTCAACAGTTGATAAATAACTATCACCTTTTTGACTTGCATTACCAAAATCCCAAGATAATATTTCAATATTTTTGACATCTTCTTTAAATTTTTTAGCAACAATTATTTGAAGTGTGACTTCAGTAAAATATTTACTTACACTTTCTAATAAACTCTTGTCTTTATTCATTGTTATAATTTTCAATAAATTTCAGAGAATAAATTTTAAAACTCTTGTTCGAAACAGCAAGAATAAACTACTGATGCAGTAGATGAAATGACTCCTTTAATAGGAGAGCTTTATCACAGACAGAGATGGGCTGATATTTTCTACAATTGAATCAGAAAGGAACACGTGTCCATTCATGATCTTTCTTCACGCGCATGAAAAATAAATAACTTTCATATATGGCGGGATTCCATGTAGCCGATTATCTAGAAGTTTATCAATAATGACGTAACTAGAATTGTGCATTCCACTTCTAATATTAATTTTTATCATGTCAATGAGATACGAAACCTGTTCGTAAACAAATGCAGCTGATGGTTTGTTATGAACATGAAAAATTTAACAATGATAGACGAGAAACTTCTACATTCAAATCGGATCGTTTTTCGGTTGGCGAAGAGCGAACTAGATGGGAAACTTGCGTCAGTGGTGGGTAAACGACACGAGTTTCGGAGTTTGGTATTTTTGACGTGTCATGGGTATAAAACACTTAAACACGGCAGGGATGAGAAATGTAGCCGAATCGGCAGAATATATGTTTCGTGGCGGTGATAGTGGGGAGATTCGGCAACACCGAAGGA
>JAWWEO010020001.1:0-11629 GCA_035582975.1 Ormyrus labotus | reverse complement strand
TTTTAGCATAAAGAATAATCTATTAAATTTTTATGAAGATCGTAGATTTTTTAAATTCCTGACAAACGTCCTTAAGCGCGGAACTGCAATATGCAAAACGAACGTGTAACGCAAATTCACTAAGTCCTCGGCGATCCACTTCACTCGCGACTTCGCAAACGAAGCTCCGAGATAACCATAAATACATAAAATGGCACTGTAATCCAAGTTTTATTAAGGACGGACGGCATCCTGTCAACGCTGATCCGAGCGGGCTGTAACTCGACGGACGCCGACAAGCGCTGGTACGTATTCGACGGGCCGGTGGACGCCGTCTGGATCGAGAACATGAACACCGTCCTCGACGACAACAAGAAGCTCTGCCTGTCCTCCGGCGAGATTATGAGGCTCACGCCCTACCAGACCATGATGTTCGAGGTAGCGGATCTGAGAGTCGCCTCGCCCGCTACTGTTTCCAGGTGAGCTCTTTTAGCGGAGGAGAATTATACTTCTTTTCGAGGAACGAGTTGTGTCGAATTACTAATTCGAGGAAAATATTTGCCGCCTCAAACGCAGTATAAACTTTATAACATTGATTTATCATTCAGAGCTGTATTATTTCAGTACCGTTCACTCAGTTGCAAAATAAGCTCTTATGGCGGAGAGCAATTACAAATTCTAAGAAATTATTTGCCTTGTAAAATGTGGACCAAGCTGTATAACATTCGTTTTTACTCACTAGGTGCATTCACGCGCGTGTATTCCATTATACAAATACTAATTCTTCCCCCTTTTAGTTTGCATTCATCTTTATATTTGATACAATACGATATATTTAGTACATGTATCCAATAAGTTATGTTTTATCTTTAATTTATCCTAACACTACAAATAACAAAATAGATTATTTTGTTTTTGAAAATCACATATAACCTAAGTAATGTCTTGTAGGAAATATAATATGTTCGTATTAAAATGTAATATCTGTAATACATATAATATTAATATTTAAAATATATAATATATATTTCAACATTCCTTTATTCTTAAATTTGGCTCTCTACATATGTATAAATTCATGTTCGATAATGTTCTGAAGTTGGCTCTATATATTTCGATACTAATATCCACCAATGAGCTACTTGATAACGTTCTGAATTGGCTATATTTGATACCAATCATTTAATCCCTTTTATAATAGGAAATTAAAATTTGAGGTTAGAAATTATAGCATATATATAGCAAAACTAAATATCAGTGAAAATGCTTAGAGATTAATTTTAATTTTTTAATTTTAATTTTTTATGTTAAAAAAACATTTTACATGTCTAGTTCCACCAATATCCTCGAAACTTAATTAAAAAATTTGCTCATTTTAAATTTTATCTCTTTTACTTTGACCTTGCGTTACTCTCTAATCAATCAAACTAAATCTTTAAGTTAAATATAGTAACGTCATTTGAACCAATCACATTTGTTGACTCATCAAAATTAACCAATCTAGTTTCGGCTTCAGTTTTCCACAATCACTTTTTTAAGGACAATTACGGTCTACCGAATTTTCATTTGTTAAATTAGATCGGATTTTTATTGAAACTGACAATAATACTTCGCCCAAATCCTCTCCCACCTTTTGCGCGCCTTGCGCGAGCTTAATTTACGCGAGGTTGCGCCTCGAAGCCAATCGAGCGACAGACGTCTGGACCCGTGTTTCGAAATCGTGAAAGCTCTCGCTGCGCGTTTGGTTTCTTTTGATCGTTGATTCTAATTGATATCCTTTTTTTATGTTGCTTTTGAGAAAGAGATACGGACATTATCATTGCAAATAGATAGAGCACGACTATCTGCCGCCTCGTCGCGCAAAGCTGAGATTAAGAGGAGCCGGGGGTAATTAATTACACTTCCTCCACTTGGACCTTTCTTAATTTAGATGCGGCATGGTTTACCTTGAACCAGCCGGATTGGGAATAGAGCCTTTCATCGATTGCTGGGTCAAGAAATTGCCACCCGTAAGTTGTGATTGCCTAATGAAGCTTTCGTCCTTTGGAAGGAGATTTTTTTCGAGGGGCTTTATTTATTTTGATAAAAATGTTTTGCTTTAAATATAGAACATTCGCTTGCATTCAGTCTCTGGGGATTATTCTTTTAGTTAAAACTTTATAAACTTGCTCGTTACAGTGATAAACTGCATACGTGCTTAAACTTTTATACTAATCCTCTCCCGGCATTTTTCGTGAAAGCTAAAGAAAATGTGTAAAAAAAATTTAATAGAAAAAGAATAAATATTTGTTTGCTAAAGTTGAGTGTGTCGAGGAAAAAGGACGTATATTTTTTCAACGCTAATAATATTAAATTAAAGCCATTAATTACTCAACCTTTTTCCCGGAGATACGTCAGCTTCTATAAACGCTTATTTACCCGAGATTTTGTTCGAAAAAAAAGAAAGCTTTTATCTTTGTTAACGCTACCCATCCGCAAAAACGCTGAAACACGTGTTTTTTTTTCCCCACCTAACAAACGATCTTCCTGAGTATCCGCCAAATCCCTAATCCAGAGGACGAATCTCTGTTTTTTCCTTAGGCTCGGAATTCCGAGCGATCGCTTTCTTTTGCACCGCTAACTTATCTATTTTCTTCGCGAAGCACCTTGATAAGTACGCTAAGGAAATTTCAAACCTGGCGTACTTCTTCATTATACCAGCGCTGGAGTATCTGCGGGACAACTTGGTCGAAACAGTGGAGAGCGTCGATAGCTGCCTGGTTACCGCCTACACGAACTTGATGAACTATCAGATCTCGACGATCAAACCCGATAATACGAAGGAATATCCAAGTGAGTTACATCGACCCCGAATCTCGGCTCCCCTCTTTTTTCTCCGACTTTATGTCGCTTTCCTATCTTCTTTCAGCGTTTCTCTTCGAGCCCTGGTCTGCTTTCGCTCTTATTTGGAGCATAGGCGCTACTTGCGACGTTAGAAGCAGATATATGTTCAGCGACTGGATGCGAGAACTTCAAGAAAATGGACGCCACGATTTGCAATTTCCACCTGAAGGCCTGGTTTACGATTACAAGTATTTTTCTTTACTTTCTGTTTTGAAATTTTTAGAGGTCGGACGTTACGGTTTAATAAATCATAAAGTGTCGATGAAAGCAACAGTATATAGATAGTATTTTTTTTCTGTATAAGAACATCCCCGCTTATAAAAAATTCTAACTGATCGATTGCAACAAAAAAGGAAAATCAGTATTTGCACATTGTCAAGTAATTTTACGACTAGCAAAAATAGCGCCAAAAGAAAATTCTGAACAATCAGAAAATAAAAATATTTATTTAATTAAACTCGTGCTCTACGACATATAAATCTCAAAAATTAATTATTAAGCGTTTTCAGGAAAAAATCTGAAATTATAGAGTGAAAATCAGGCGCACCCTATTATCGCATGAAGCTCCAATTTGCGGGAATGTACATTTACTGCATTCATGCGTGACTGATTTGATTTAATGATAGTACTATTTAATTACATAAATAGAATTTGTAACAAGCCTTAGAGCTCAAAATTAACAGCTGGCTTGAGCATTTCGTTTTGTCTCATTATATTTTAAGAACATTCACATCCAGTAGCGGTGGTCAACTTTATCGGAATTTTGAAAATTGTAATTTATTAAGATAATTTATAACGATAGCCTTCTATAATTAGTATGTAATATGAATAAAATAGTTAAAAAAGTTGAAAAACCAACAGTATTAAAAAAAATGTTTCAAAATAAACGTGCTCGCGCGCTAACCCTATATAGATATACAAATAGCATAAGAGTTATCTTTCGAACATCTATATCTTCAAAATTAGTAGTGGAAGCTAGTCTAAAAATGGCATCATATTATTCTACGTATTTCATAGAATCATAGAGTAGTTTTTCACAATAATTCGAAGATAACTGCTTTTGCTATCTGTAGAAATGTTTCCTAGAGAGGCTTACCATAGGAACTCCGTGTTAATAAGATCAAGTTTAACATTGAATTTCTTAAATTTTAATAGCGGAAGGAGAGTTGAAATTTTTACAACTTACAAAGTATACTTAATTTTAATTGGAATTTTAATACCTTCGTAGCCTATATCCGATGAATACAGATTACGAAGTTCCTTTCCATCTAAACTCTGCCGTCTCCACGTGCAAATAAACTGTAGATGAATTAAATTCAAGAAGTATATGTAGGGGAGGCCGGGACGATGTGGCCCTGTTTTTACACTTTATTTTTTCTGAAGCATAATGCATTTGATAGAAAAAAAAGGAAGTACCATCTGAAAGTACCATATCCATAATATATTCATGATTTTTTACAAAAGAATTAGATAATATACAAAAAAGTTATAAACAATTTTTATGCAACAAAATTTTAGGCCAACAACAATAAACTTTTTCTTCTTGCCTGCACACGATTCATGTGCCCAATTTTTGCAAGATGTGCATTGCAGCCAGTCTTCACATGAACTTAAACTAGCATTAGCAGTGTTATCCAACTTAGTACAAACTTAGTACAAACATTCTTCTTGTTATCCTTAGTACAGACTTAGTACAAACATTCTTCTTGTTATCCTTAGTACAAACTTAGTACAAACATTCTTCGTATTCCTTAATCATGTCTGTGAACCGCGACGCGCTCTGTTGTTTTGTTTAGGAATTAATTAATTTTTTAGGAAAGTAATTAAGTAACTGTTTAGGAATAAGTTACCCCAAGGCCATTTCGCCCCAGTCTCCCCTATAAATTGCAGGACTAAAGGAAATAATATAAACGGATCATGTTGAAATGATAATTTTATCACTTTAGAAAAATACATTTTTTGATTTTTTATTTTTAAGTAAATATAAAAAGATATTAAATTAAATTTGTTTAATGTTTCATTGCTCGTTGCACAGTGATGTATAGGACTTAATATCTACATAAAATTCTCAATTAAAAAATATCTTAATTAAAATAAAAAATGAATAAAATATTTATATAAAAGTATTGTTGAAAACCAAATCCTTTTTATTTTATTTAAACGACGTGTATTCCTTTTTTCTTGTTTTTAATTAGAATTCTCTGTAAGAAGGAGGGAATTCATAGTATTGAATGTTTAAATTAATAAGTAAAGCGCTGACCTTTTAAAACTGAAAAGCTCGAAAGCGGTGTTTTTGTTTCGAAACGCGAGGTCGAGCGCGCGCTTCTAGAAATCAGAAGAAAACAAGGGCAAGCGGCTTCAATAATTCAAAAGAATTTTTGTAATCTTTGAGCGAAAATAAGGAGGGTGGCGGAATGAGAGAGAGAGAGAGAGAGAGAGAGAGAGAGAGAGAGAGAGAGAGAAAATGTGGAAATATTTCATCAAAAGAGAAAGAAGTTGAGCTTGCGGGCGACTCCACGTGAGCGATCACTATGACGATTTGCGAACGGCCTTCAGATGCACCGAGAAAAATTTTATACTAAAAATTACTATACTGTATATCAAAGTGTATGCAAACTTGCAATATCCTAAAGATTGCATACTACTGCATACTGCATACTAAAATTTAATGTACATATAGTAAAAACTGATACAGTTTGGTATAAAATATAGTAATTTTTAATAAAATTTTTTTCTCTTTTTTCTCAGTGTGGGAGTGACCCTGTATGCTCCGAGTCTGTCAGGTCCCTTGGGGGTCTTAGCGGGAAAGGTAAGACCTAGAGTCCAAGGGGCTGGGAGGAAAGCAGCGAGCTCTACTTCTAGTACTTAGTTTTTTATTATTACTACTCTCGATTCGCCGCGCCTTGCTCGCGTGAAAAACAAAATTTATTGTACTAGCGATATGTAATATGTATTGTAATTTGCTTGTCAATTGAAGAGCGATCCGTGAAAGCGCGAAATGAAAAACAAAGACGAAGCCGATTGAAATTCGTAGAAAACTTGAGGGGCTCGCAAGGGCTTAAAAGGAGCGAGCGCGCCGCGCTCCGGCTCCCTTGACTATACTACCTCGGAGAGACTAGGCTATATTATAAAATGAAATGAAATACAAATAAAAGAGCTTCCTATTTTACTACATAGAACACCTCTCCATCCTTCACAAATATACTTTATCTATCTCCTAAAAATCAATGTATCTTTTAAAAATAATTTAAAAGTAATGAACAACGTAAAATTTTCTTTTTCATTGTGCGAATTTCGTAAAAATGAAGAAAAAACAAAATCTGCAACATTTCTCAAAAATCAAAAATCATATTTTAATTGTAACTTATTGAAAATTGCCACAGATTACGCCAGTAACATGATAATATATTTAACTAATATTTTAGAGTACAATCCGTAAAGTTGCCTTAATTAAGTCTAGAAGTAAATAATTAAACTTTAACGTGCAAGATATTATCATACATTTTGTGTTTTGTATTTTAAATAATTGAGAACGCAAAAGTAACTAAAACTAAATCCATATACATTGTACATAGAGATCTTTGCTAATTGTAATTCGATTATTGCTTAAAAAACTTATTTTAAATGAATTCTGTTAATTAGTTCGCTCTAAAAAGATGAAGAAAATGTATTTTTAATAATAATTAATATTAAGAATCATCATGAAATAATTATTAAAATGTTTCTAGATTACTTACAGAAGAACCTTACGATCAAGAAGGAGAACCAGGACCACTAGAAGCTAGATGGATTAAGTGGTCTGATAACATCGACCAGATAGAGATAAACCCTGAAATGAAATTTGCAGGTATTATGCCATTTTTAAATTAGTTTTATGCCAACCCAAAATCTGTATGTATATAAATTTAATTGTTTGAACAGTAGAAGTGCTTTAAACTCCGCGACGCTTCGTTAAATGAGACAAACAATGAAACTATTGATTTTGCCAATCAGTTGAGAGCATACGAAACTTGAAGCAAAGTAATGGCTTTAGTTGTCTATATCAAACGATGATGCAATTTGCTGGGGTTGAATTTAAACTTCTTTTCCAAATTGATTTCATTCAAATTTTGTAAATTGTTGATAAATCATGAAAATTTCGCGCGATATAACTTTTAAACTCAATTAAGCGAAACGTTTAAATTAACAAGAAATCGATAACTTGCCAATAGCCAATTAAGGGCATTTTTTCAAATTGCGCAGATATCGAAATCACCACGGTCGATATGGCGCGCAGCTTCGCTTTGATCGATCATCTCGCGACGACCGAGTGCAACATTCTCGCCATCGGGCCTTCGGGCAGTGGTAAAACACTAACTATCGCCGCCAAACTCTCCAGAGAAATGCCGAACAAGTACATCTGCGACTTTATCATATTTTCGGCCAGGACTTCCGCCAACCAGACGCAGGTGCGCGTATTGCTTTTATTTATTGATGGATAACAAGTAAAGACCGTAATACATTTTAATCATAATAATCCGTCATGTTAATCTTATAATTTAAATTTCAAATTTAGATTTGAAATAAATTACATTCTGAAATAAATTACATTATCGAGAGAAAATTATTTGCTTATATCGTCGATGAATAATTATTGCATAACGTATTGAACAAAATATTTAATGCATTATCGATAACCGAATATTAAAACTGTTTTTAACCAATGCGAGACGCGAGGCTTCTAAAAATTAGCAGAACTTTTATAACATCTGCGTCCGCTCGGCTTATCTAATCTCGTATCAATTTTAATGCAGGACTTGATCGATAGCAAGCTGGATAAAAGAAAGCGAGGCGTTTACGGCCCGCCGTTGACGAAAAAGCTCATTTTTTTCATCGACGACTTGAATATGCCGGCACTTGAAACCTACGGCGCGCAACCGCCGATAGAGCTTCTGCGGCAGTATATGGACTTCAAAGGTAAAAATTAAACGCTTTTATACAGTTGATTTCCTCTTAAATACCGCATGGGAGCACAAGTAGAGCGGCGTTAAATAGGGTAAACAACAAATTTTTAAATTAATTTAATAAAGTAAAAATAACGGCTACACTTTTGATAAAAAGGGTTACAAATATTCTTCATAATTAAATTTAATATCGAAACTTAATAAACGTGAATTTCGTTAAAATAAAAATTATAATAAAAATTCCGTTTCTAAAAAAATGTTAATCAGTATAAACTTTCAAATTTATTTATTACGTTAGCATGTTATTAACAAAACTTATCTTCTGGACTTTATTACAGATACTAGTAAATTTATAATCACTTTTATCATCCACATGAAAGTTATTGGCGTATTATAATAAACCTGCAGTATTTTGCAACCTACATATTAACTGAAATTTGGCAGAATTACCCCGCGACTAATTTTAAAATAAACTAAAATTTTATAACATTCTTAATTGAATGCAATCAAAATTTTTTTTATAAATGAATCATTTCAGGGTGGTACGACAGAAAGGAGATTGGCGATTTTCGATCCATCGAGGACGTAAACATCATAGGTGCTATGGCACCTCCAGGTGGCGGACGAAATCCCGTAACAGCTCGACTTCTGCGTCATTTTCATTATCTTGCCTTCCCCGAGATGGAAGACGAGACGAAGGTAAGGAAAATTTAATATGAAAATTAAACTAAAACATCCTGGATCCATAAAGGAGATGTTTTACATAAACCACAAAGGTTAATTTATTATAAAATGAAATACAAAGTAATAACAGGAAAAATTGTTTGTTTCATTCATATGAATTTTATTCCAACTCGCAGAAATAAATCAAAATCAAATTAAAAATAAACGTATCACGAAGTATCAATTGTCAAATGAAATTCTCACACATTCCACGTGAACGGCTCCACTCGCAGATACATTCAATCAATAAACCAGCATTCCCTAAAATTGTAAAACATCGAGAGATTTCGAAAATCCGTATAACCGGCTTGAATTCCAATCCTCTTTTCCGCGCGTGTCTGCAAACCTCGGCGTCCCGGTCGATCGAGGGCATACATTTTTCAGTGGTATTTTCGAACGTTTCCCTCTATCGTGCATTCGAACTGCCTCATCTAGGAAAATTTTGATCGTTTTCGGGCGCGCGAGAGGCATGGCGTTTGTCGCGGTGGACTCATGAATACGTCGGGGGCACGTGCCCGCAGTCAATTCTTGAAAGAAATATTCTGACCAGACGGAAAAGCTGTAAATCTCAATATTGTTTTGTGATCTTAATTTAAATAAGCCCCGGAAACGAGCCCCCATAACAGACTTGTAAAGCCCGCTGATATAGATAGCCGGCCCTTTTAAAGATTCGTAATAAAGATATAGGAAAAAAAAAATGAAACTAGTGAACGCGGCGCAGGTCCGAAGGTCAAAGGCGCTGGCGAAGCATTTGGTTAGGCGGTCATTCGGTACTATTCCACCGGATCGACGAACCACGCCCAAGGCAACCTAATTAAAGTCGCCGCGAAAACGTCACATATCTGCAGTTAATGAGAGAGCGACGAAGCCTTCTTTATATACGTGATTAACGCCGTGTTTGTCGCCAAAGGGGCTCCCTCGCTTTTTCTCCTCCTCCCTCTCCCCTCCCCCCCGTACCCTCCCCCGCTGAGACCGCAATTAGGCCTCGTAACTCCTCGCGCAGAACCGTCATAATTTTCCGTTATTGCGATCTAACGGCCCGACCGAACCTACACCACTACCGCCGTGGCGTACAATGAAAAGTTCAAGACCTTGATCGCGAAGCTTCCAAGTCGGTCGAAGCTTCTTTTTCATTTTTCGAGAGTGGAAAACTCGATGGCTGATGATCTCGTTTCTTTCCGCAGAGAACCATTTTCGGAACGATTCTCGATTTCTGGCTGCAGAGGGCGAAGGGCTTGGAGGAGTACTTGGAGCCCCTGATGTCCGTGAGCTTGGAGGTTTTCGCGATAATTTGCAAGGAGCTGCTGCCGACGCCGGATAAGTCGCATTACACTTTCAACGTCAGGGATTTGGGCAAAGTCTTTCAGGGGGTTTTGATGGCGGATCCAACGAAAATGCAGGTCAGTTTCGAGACGACAACTTGCTCTCTTTAATTCTCTGTAAACTGAGCGGATTTGTGCTTCACGCAGAGCGTGGACGACGTGCTGCTTTTGTGGTATCACGAGAACTTCCGGGTCTTTAGCGATCGGTTAACGAACGCCGTCGATCGAACTTGGTTCACGAACATGCTGCGGAGAAACGTGATGAACTATTTCGAACGAGATATGAATGATATTCTCCACCCGGACGTACCTTTGTTTTACGGAGACTTTTGCAATCCCGATGGTCGATACGAGCGCATCCTTCGCAAGGAAGCGGTAAACGCCTCGCTAAACTTCTCTGCTTAAAACGAACTAAAATTAAATTTAATCAAGCATCAAAATTAATCGCTTTCTCCAGATGCAAGTGACACTGACGGACTTTTTGGAAGATTACAACAGCACGACCACTATCCCCATGAACTTGGTTTTATTCGAGGACGCGATGAGTCACATTTGCCGCATAACTCGAATCCTCCGACAGGCTCCAGGCAATGCTTTACTGCTAGGAATGGGCGGCTCGGGTAGATACCGACTTCAACTCAGCATAAGTTTCGCAAACTACAAACATTTACCGCCACAGGTCGGCAAAGCTTAACGAAGCTCTCCACGCACATCGCTGAGTACACCTGCTTCCAAATAGAGATAAGCAAGGCTTACTCGATCCGCGATTGGCGGGAGGATATCCTCAAGCTTATAATGTCCACCGGTCTGCAGGACAAAGAGCACGTCTTCCTCTTCTCCGATACGCAGGTAAAGAATTCCTATCGATAATTCAAGTGCCTCGAATGAAAACAAAAAAAAAAAAAAAACCACGTGCGCCGGCTTACGTTGCAGATAAAAACCGGTTTATTCCTGGAGGACATAAACAACATATTGAGCAGCGGCGACGTGCCGAACATCTACCAGTCCGACGACCTCGACAAGATCTTCCAAACGATGAGGGGACCGGTGCAGGAAGCGGGATTGCAGATCAACCGTAGCAACCTGCTGGCGGCGTTCCAGAAGCGGGTGCGCAGGAAGCTGCACACGGTGCTCACAATGACGTACTAATTTTCTCTGCCATTTCATTTGCTCTCCCCTCGAGCCCCGACGGAATACTAATAGCATTTCTGTTTCTAATGCAGTCCCATCGGCGAGGTGTTCCGATCGCGGCTCAGGCAATTTCCGGCTTTGGTAAATCTTTGCACAATAGATTGGTTCGATCCCTGGCCGGATAATGCACTGCTGGTAACGTATATAGCCTCGCTAGACGCGAGGAGGCATTGATGCACAGTTACTTTCGAATTCCAATGAGTTTTTTAGAGCGTGGCGATGCAGTTCCTTGCCAACGTCAAAGATAAAGCTATTACGGATAAAGTGCTCAAGGGCATTGTGAAAACTTGTCAGTTTATGCACTCGAGCGTTATTAGAGCCAGTGAAGAATTCCTTGAAGTGAGTATTTTTTATTAGCGTAGCAAGTAACTGCTTAAGGTAGTTGTTCCCTGACACTAGTATGATTCGCGTAATCGCAGCTTCTTAAGGTAGTACCCTCGACTAAATCTAGCGTTTACAAAAAAATCTGTATCTTTAAATTTTTAAATCTAGCAATTCAAATAATTAATGCATGTAAAAGTAGAGAAAGTAACATTGAAGAAAAAAAATTAAAAACGCAATTTCGTTTAGTACAATTTGAAATATCGA
>JAWWEO010020000.1:0-11630 GCA_035582975.1 Ormyrus labotus | reverse complement strand
AAAATCTTTTATTTTCTTCTCATATCTCAAGTTACGATACAGAATAGTAATTTTTACTCCTTTTTTTCTCTCAGTGTGAGATTTGAATTTTTTATAGTGTGTAGATTGAAATTTATTAAATAAGAGTATAAGAGATAACAAAATTGTATCAGATTATTATTATACGTGAAAAATTACTTTTACGTTTGTACCACTTTGTAAGTAGATGTAAATATTGAGCCGCATTGAATATTTGAGTTTGTATTTCATTTCAGTTATCTCTGCAAACATTGTATTTTGAAAGTAAACAAAATACCCACCTGGTATGCAAGCGTATTTTATCCGAATATTCGCTGGTTTCCAGAACAGCGATTCCGGATGATCAGACGTTACTCTATATCTACAATGGTGACGCCCCGAGCACCTGCAAAACAGGAATAAATGTCAAATTATAACATTTAAGCTGTAGTTCGATTATATCTGGAGGTAGTTCAACTTTTTAATTATAATATGAGCTTATTTGTTAGATGACAATGTAATTTAACAGTTGATTAAAGCACAGATTTTCTTTATAATTAAACTTAGCTATAGTTTATGCGAAACGAACAATAATAGCAAAAATTGATGTCCATCCGTTTCCATACCGCCCAAACGCGAGACACCTTTTAGTTCGAATAAATTCATCCCGACAGGCCGACAGAAGCGTAAAATTCAATCTTCCGCAGCCAACACCTGACGGGCACTTAATCACGATCTAAAAATCTCCATAATTTCCATATCGGCGCAGCAATATATTTCAGTCCCCGAGTCTCCACGTCGGCCGGCTTGAATACTTAAAAAACAATTTAAAGCCCGGGGAAGCCGGCCGTCCCTTTTCCAGCGGAAGCGCCTCGGCCTCTCATTGAAAGTGCGAAACGAAAGGGGGTGGATTTTCGCCGCCGGGGGCCACGTCGCGCGCCAAAGGGGGGTCGCAGCGGCAGCGGCACGAGTCTGGCGTTTTTATTGCGAGCGAGCGGCGCGCGATCTTCCGCTCGCGGAAATGTTCGAGCGAGAAAACGCGGCCAGATGCGAGGGAAAGTGCCGCCGCCGTCGCTTTGAACTTGGACTTGTTCGTTATATCGCCCGCGGTGAGCGACGACGCGGGGGCTGAAACGAAATTGCTTTCGTTAAATCTTCACGCCCCGGCGGGACTTTTGATTTTTGATGTTTTGGGGAAACGCGCAAGACGCGCGCCTCGTTTGTGCCGACTGCTCATACGTCGGATTGGAATGTCGGAGATTCGCGGAGGCGGAAGTTCAGAAGGAATGGCGCTTGTGTAATTAAGGAACGGTTTTTTTTAGAACGTGGATCGCGTTGAGTAGCCTGTTGTATAAATATTTAATTGAAACTAAACGAAAGTGATTTAAGAAAACACAGCGCTTAGTAAGGAAAACAAAGACTGAAAAAAGTAGATGTTGATAAATTAAGTACACTGAAAGAATTTTCAAGTAAAAATTACCCCCTAATTTAGGCTAATCATAGGACAATGCGATTTTCTGAATAATATTTAGCCCATTTTAGAATAATATTTACTCTAATTGAGTAATTTTTACTTTACTTTCGAGTAAATTTTATTCTGAAAATCGCATTGTGCTGCGATTAGGCTAATTTAGAGGGTAATTTTTACTCGAAAATTCTCTCAGTGTAGTTGATGTAAGCTTTATTTAATGCGCTGTTATTTAATCTAAGAAAATCTAGGTGATGCTGATGCACGAATTAAATGTACGATGCAGTTGATGCATTAAATATTTTAAAGAAATTGTCCAACGTTTTAAGTACCATTCATATATAGAATACATTTGCAAAAATTTCGCAAGTAACGAAAGTTTTAGCCGAAATCATGAAAGTGTTTTAAACAAATGTCGAATCGAAGCTGCCTCTTGTGCTGCTAATTAAAAAATTTTTTTCGAAAACTTCCTTTTCTACACAATACATTTTACAAAAATTATTTTCTACAAAAATTTGTAAAATCCAAAGCTTTATCGCATTGTTAAAAAAATTCCCGCTACTACTCGGCTCTCCCCAGCATATAGACACAAACACCTAATTCAAGTGCAGAGCATCGATTTCAAACTAAACAAGGGCAGCCTTTGTGTCACCCCGGAAGGTGCGCGCGCTCACCGCTCGGTGCACGTGATCAAACAAGCTGCAGATTTCGTATTAATTTTCGGCGGCGACTTTCGTCGCGCTTGGCCCATCGATAACCGTCCGACGTTAAAAAGAAAAAAGTGTACACGAGGCACGCACGGGGAGAGCGAGGGTGCCGCGCGGTGCAATGCACGCTCCTAATAACAATCGTCGTATATATTTGCCGAAGATATTCGGGGATGCTTTGTGTACCGTAGATCAGATTGCCGCCGCCGGCGGGCCCTCGCTGCACTTTTCGCTCCCCCTTTTTTCTCTCTCTCTCTCTCTCTCTCCCCGAGCTGTTCGCGCACGAATTTTCGGCCGCCCCGATCGTCGTTCCCGATCCGATCGGCCGCACATCTGCGGTGCATTCGGATGATGTGCCCGGCTGCTCCCCCGGATTTTCGGGGGCCGAGCTGCTGGACTTTATATATTATTAGGTGCGCTACTAATTTCTCTACTTTATTCTCGTTAGATCGATAATGTAATGCTTGCAATAACGTGACTGGTTTATTAATGAATTTCGGGACTGCGACGGTTGATTTTGCAGATTATCTTGTAAATGGAATCAGTTTAGGATGAGTTATACGGGTAGAAATTTAATTTGCTTATGCTTCGAGTCACAATGAATAACTTTTGAGTGGTAATAGGTTCAAAAAGTGTTTGAAATATATATGTCCGCGCGATGTATTGCAAATACAAAATCATCACTTAGTTTTCTGAATAATATTGTTATAACATTAAACAAACCGCGACTATATGGACATCACATCCAATACTTAATAAAATTCTTACACTACATAAACTAATAGAGAAATCAAACAATCAGACAAATGACATAAAACTTCTTAAATTCGTATATTTTCAGCTCAATGTAATTTGAATTAATTATAAAATTTAACAAATTAAATATTTCGATTGCGGTCAACGAGATACGCGCCCGACGTTTGCATAAAGTGAAATCTAATCACCATATATCGATAAAGAAAAAAAGATTCCTGCGCTCTCCGTATTTTTCAGACTGCCTCGCCCGAAAAATCGTATTTATTTTAAGTGAAAGCACGACGTACAGACAGCGACAGACCGCGTACGCAGGAAACGCGTGCTTTTTCTCCCGACTGCGGTCATGTACGGTCGTGTCCGCCGTGTAACTCAATATTCAGCGAATTCGGACTCCTTATTAGCTTCATGCTCGCTTTACTCCGTGCTGGTTCGCCTTACCGACAAAGAAGCCGTTGCGCGCATTGTTCCGCGGGATATTTTTGGATTCCTCCGGATTATGAGGCTTCTCGCCGCCCTCCGCGAGAGCGGCTACTGCTGATTTTTCTCGAGAGCGAGAGAGAGAGAGAGAGAGAGAGAGAGAGGGAGAACGATGATAAATGAGCGTGCATCGCGCTCGAAAGCTGCTGGCGTCACTGCCGCGAGAGCTCGTGCGTAATTGAAAATATAAAGCCTGGGAAGTGGAAGTGCTCTTAATTCAATTGTAATTGATTCTTGGGTGTTGATAATTTTTCGGCTGATTTGATTACGGGGTGGTGGATTTATCGTGGTAGAAAATTTTTTACTTCCGTAAGGTGGAGCTCTTATATATATCTTAACGTTTGAACAAATTTTTGGAAAGCCAGAAATAGAAATATTGCGTCATTGTATAATAGATGAAAGTAGAGATGTAAACTGAAATTCGATTTAAAGAAAGTAGCTTTAATGCGTATTTTGAGACTTTAAAATCAATTGGTTTCACACTTTTTAAGAATGAGTTTTTATAAATTTTATAAAATTAAATCAAACTAAAACATTGGTTTTTGCGCAATAATAAAAAACAAAAAAAAAAACACAATACCTTCGATTAATGGAGCTCAGAAAGTCGAGGGGATTGGCGTCCGTCTCGAGCGGATACTTATTCCTGAGGAAGGACCTCTTCAGCTGGAGATTCCTAATGGTGGCGAATATCGACCTGTACCTGCACCAGGTCTCCCTGTCGTAGACGCAGGCGTCGGTGCGATTGGGCTGATACCTGGCCTCGAGGACGAAGACGAAGGAGGTGAGCGAGCGGCAGGTGAGCCTGACCAGCGAGGCCGAGCACGTCTGCTCCTCGACGATCTCCATTATGCGATCGCCGTCGAGCGGCACGCCGGTCACGTTCCGGGTGACGATCTGACGGAGCCCCGGCGAGAAGCCGCTCGCCAAGCTCGCCATCGCCAACAGCACCGGCCAACACGTTGCGCTGCCTGGCTTCCTCATCTTCGGCGCGGCTTATCATGGGGCCTCTGGGCAAACGAACAAAACAGTCTGTTTTCGATTCGATAAGAGTTTTCAATGAATTTTTTTAGTTGAATTTTGGTACAAGAGCTAGGCAATGAAGATGCTGCGGGGGAAGAATCTTATTGACCAGTTACAGGCAAAGCTTTTCTTTTTTCTTTAAATAAATAATTATTTATTACTTATTTTTTTAGATTTTTGCTTTTGTTGTGAGTAAATAGCTGAATTCGTTCCCGTTCACGATATTTTTAGGTCTTTAATAAAGGGTACAAATGTTTACTAAACCCTTAACTCGGCTGATCTTCGTGCAGCTTCTCTAATGATTGATTGATATCCCGCTAATGTAGAAAACGACCAGTGAAATCAGTACAAAAGCTCGCAGACTCTCAACCATTAATTCGCCTACAAAGTATTATGTTTATTTCTAAAATTCAGAGCGTTCAAATTTAGAACATTACTTCATTCATCCGCGCAGTTAGCCATAACCGAAACGCAGCCAAAATCGTCTATATTTACCCCGTCGAAATCGCCCGAGCAGATAGTAAAGAAGACCTACAGGTGCCGAGAGTACTCGTAAAAATGTTTCCTCGGCACGCGCCCCGTTCTCTCTTCAATGCGAACTCGAAAATAAAAGCTGGATCAAACGCCCGTTCGCTCGGAGGCGCACTCGAGATAGCTTCGAGTGCGCGCGGCACTCGTGCCTCGCCGATTGCATCGGTCGCGGTATTTTTCTGTTTTTTTTTTTTATCCCCCGGCGCGATAGCGCACGCACCCGAAAACTATCGCGAGCGAGCGAGAGAAGAGGGACCGCGGCACTCGAAGATAGCCGCTTTAATTCTTAAGAGGGCTTTCAAAGGAGGAGAGTTTTAATGCACAATCGATGAAAGGATAAAGTCGAATGTGCTCTCTTTATGCGGAATGCTCTCTTCTGGGACCGTTAAACGAAACGCCGGATCGACTTTTATTTTCTGGAGGAAGATTCGGAGGCGAGTCGGTTTGCGATTGTATTGCAATATTTTTAGTACTGGAGTTGTGTTTTCTGCCTGTGCTAGTTTAAAGCATTTTTGTTATTTTTGTCCGCGGCGCGTTAAAGAAATAAAAGTTAAAGAGCCTCGGTGAGTCAGAGAAGTCAATTTTGGAAAATTTCACGGTGGAATGCAAACTTTTAACGACTTTCCAAAATTACGATGTTTGTTCGACAGAAGTGTAAATTGGCATTTAAAGTGTATGTGTGTCAACTGTTTGGACCTAAAAATGCAAAGTTATATTTGGAGCGATAAAATTTTTTAGAAATTTTATAAATCTAACGTTTGTAATAGACTCCTATAAATAATTACTTAAAAATAAGTTATTGCAAACAGTAATTAACTTTAGTTTAATTGATATAAATAATTATTTTATAAAAATAAATCAAAGCTTTTCAAAGTCGTTCAAATTCGTCAATTAACATGAACGAGTTGAAAGCAAAGCTCTGAAAGAAATATTTGCGGCTAAAAAGAACTTTCCCTCGAGCGACATTTATTATCTCCAATAAAAGTTCCAATAAAAGTCTGTGAATATACCATGTTGGTTGAATCTGAAAACCTTTAGAAAATTCATCGTGCAGGAAGCTATATTTCAATTTAGCTGTCACATAATCTTTTATAGAAGAGTTAAGCTGCCTAATAAGAAAAGAAAAATTGAAGCGTTTCTTTATTTGAAAAGTCGGCGTGCTTATGAGGATTATTTCACTGCTGCGCGGTAAAAATCAACATGAATTTGTAGCAATAATTTCTTACGTTTTCTTTCTTTTGCACTTCTTGGTTAAACCTTAAAATTTTCTAGTGAACATTTTGCCAATAAGTAAAGCAAAACGTTTTGAAAAGCGAAATAAATGCTTTTTTTATTATCAACGTTTACATGAAGAAAATTTGGGTACACAATTAGTACAAATATTAGAAAATGCTTTAACAATTTAAATACTTTCTATATTTGATAAAAAAATTAATTTGATATTTCAGAATTGCAATTTATAAAAAAATTTTTAGACTATCTTAAAAACCGGTATATTACGTGACAAAAATCTACTGTAATCGTTTCGAAAATGAGTTGGGGCTGGAATATGTAAAGTGGTAACGACAAATGAATAAGCAGCAGTTACTAACTACAGTATTTTGGTACTTTAGTATTATTAATTTAGTACTGAAACTCAAATCGTCGTGACACACGAATGCCAAGCAAATCTTTTTACGTGGATTGAAATTTTACAGTCAGAAAACTATAATCAGTTTCCACCAATTTCCATACTAAATTCCTCAAACCCCCGAAAGAATCGTACCAAAATAAACACGCAGATCGATTCCCTCTCTCCATCGCACAGCTGGTCGCGAGCGATTCTCACCCCCTCGGCAGCAAACGCGACGAAAATCACCAGCGATTAAGTCCCTTTTTTTTCCATCGTTTACCGCTCCTCTCCTTATCGGCCCCTACCACTCCCCCCACCGAAAAAAACCAACAATTTCCCGGATTAGCATTCGCTCGGACCGAGTGATTTATCGGGGCAGCTGCCCGCGAGTACTTACTTCCGTGGGGTGGCGCCTGAGTGTGCGGATACGAGACTACCGGCGGACGTCGACTCGTCCTTCGAGGCTGCTCGCCAACTTCGCCGGCATCCTCGGAATCGGCGAAAACCGTCGCTCTCCGCCTCCGTTGAAGTTTGTTGCTTCAAGCGAATAACACTCGCCGCGGATCTGCGGATTATCAATCACGATCGGGTTTCCCGGAGAGCTGCGGGCGATTATAGCCCCAAGGCCGAACTCTCCGCTTCCGCACTTTTCGTTTAAATTAACTCTCGCGCAATTTCGCGATTATTTTACAGAAAATATATATATATGTATATAAACACTCTGCTCAATACTTGTATTACAAAAATCGTGTATAACGTTAGAAAAATATTCTCGGTAGAAAACTATAATGTATATCCGTCGACGAGGGCGATTAATCAGTCCGTTGGCTCATCGTTTCACGCGGTTTTTCTTCTCCCTGGCGCGTCGACGCGGCCGCGTAATCATTGAAAAACCGAGACCGCGGCTCTGCGGTGCTTGCCGATATATCCTCGGCGAGCGTTACCTGCCACCGCTGAACCGGCCGCTGTCACCGGGAACCTCGAGCTCGCACAATGTCGGCGCGCACATTTCAGACGTATGCACCTGCTTCATCGATTAATTAATCCAGCACTGCCAGTAATCGGCGCACAGTACAACACTGCGCGAGAATCTTCGCCGAAATCCAGGCGGCGGCGGCGGCGGCACGGAGCAGAGTCGGATGAGAATAATAATAATAATAATCGAAAAAAAAAGATATTTGGCCGCTCTTCAAACTGGCCCGGCACACTTAGGCGAGCGTAGGTGTTCGCGCTTGGCGTCGCACCGACGACGGGTGGAGCACTGCCGGCGAGCCCTCGGCGCGAGTTTATATTTCTCGGCGAACGCACGCACACGGCACACGGGGCCACGAGGCGCGGGAAGTGCGTATACACGGTGGCTCGGGGAGGGAAGCCGCGTGTGTGTCCGCTGCACGCGCCGCTAGAAAGCAAACTGCGCGCGCGACGCCGAGATCTATCCGCATCCCTCGATCGTGTGCTCTCTCTCCCCGATCCGGCGCCGCGCCGCGCGGCTGCATCTTTGTGATCGGCCCGACGTACGTCGAGGCGAGAGCGGGGAGAGGGAAGCGTGTATAGCGAGAGGAAGGACGGAATTAAAATTTTGTACCCCCGCCCGGGCAGGTATTCTAAGGGCTGGTTTTAATCAACGAATTAGACTGGGTGGGAGAGGTGCTGGATCACTGGATGGACTGATGACGATGCCTGTTTTCGGGGTTTAGGGGGTGCTTGTGGTAAACGGGTAAAATAATAAAGTGAAAAGGTGTGCGCGAATGGCCGGTTTCCTGCGCTGGGAAAAGTCATTTTTTTTTTGGTTTTGAGCCTCTTGCATTTGTTCTATTTTTCAGTAGAAGAAGTAAGGAAATATAATTTCTCGATTAAAAATCTATTAATAACTTGTAATTGAAAGTTTACAAACACTTTAGAGTTTATCATGAGGTAGAAATAAAAATGGTATAGAAACATTTTTATTCTTGCAATTTTGAAGGTAAAATAAAAAATGTTAATAGTCTAATTTTATATAACAGATACGTTTAATTGATAAACAAATTATAAACTAAACGGATTAGAATTGCACAAAACTCCTTTATGCATTTGTTTAGCTAAGCGAATGAAATTTCGACCTTTATTTACTCAATCATTTATAAATTAGAAAATTTCCAGCCGCAATTCCGGACCCTCTAAACGAATGTTACAAAACTTTTCGAGCGATTACCTCACTCTTCCGAAAAAGCCAAACACGCGTGGAGAGCGATTTTTACGCAGCATTTTCCGATCTCTTCCGTCTCGCCTGCAGCTTTGTTCGCTTCCACTTTCTCTGTTTCCACTCACACAGACATTCGCACGTATAAAGAGAGAGAGAGAGAGAGAGAGAGAGAGCAGCCGGTTGGGACCAGGCACCCCTCGGCACGTGCGATGCGCGACGGGCCCTGCCTGCAGTGGGGCGCGTCGCGCGTATATTATTTTTCAACCCCCGTTCCACTTACCCTTTTGGCGGAGCTCCTCTCGATCCTGCCCCGACGTCCTTTCTCGCTTTGTGTCCTCCGGCGTGAAATCTAACGGGTTAATTTCTACGACGGCGCGCACCTTTATCCGGGCAGAGGGTGCACGGCGCGTCGGTTTTTCTCCTCTGCTAATCCGCCGGCTTTGCGGCGACATTTGCGTATAAGCCGACGTGAGGTGTGTTTCTCTCTTTTTTTTTGAGATAGGTTGTTCTGGTGTCATTGATACTCGAGCTTTTTCCTCCTGCTTGCGAGGAAGAGCTGCCCTCAAAAATACATATTCGCTATCAAATAATTTAACAGTTAGAAAATAAAAATAAACATTTAGAATGATAAATTAATTTTTAGAAAGGTATGGAATATGGAATATGGATAAATCTATTTAAATAATTGTATTTAAGGTAAAATAGCCACTACCCAGGATACTTACGAAAAGCTGGCATGTGCAAACTTGATTTAAAAATAGCAAACGGTTATCAACAATTTGTAAATACGCTGTTTAATTATTTATTTAATATGCAAACATTTTTTTCGATCTCTCAAGAATGGTTTTCTCGATTACAGTCAAGAGCAAAATCTCAACTTTCCTCTTTAAACATTAATGAAATTTCGTTTTAAAATCGAATCCCAACTTTGAGGCACAATAAAAGCTTACTCGACCGAAAAGCCCCCAAAATTGAGTCGACACGTAATTCCAACAGTACATTTATAAACTAGCGTGAAGCATATCCCCAATGGTCTGTAGCCTCTGCGGCCGAGCAGCCCGCCTTATTTACCTTCCGCGTGCGGTAATTTACCGAGAGCCTCTCGCACCGTTTGATCTACGGCCACTTTTGAAAGCGCCACAGGCTCCTCGTAAAGCTCTTCGCTCTCTCTCTCGTTCATCCGCACTTTTTCTCCGATCGAGGCAAAGGCAAAGAGAGCGCCGCGCGCTTTTCTAAATAAAAAGGCCCGATCCGGCCAAAAATAAACGCGCACATTATCCTCGGGCCTTTTCCTCTCACCACTTCCTTTTCTCTTTCTCTCTCTCTCTCTCCCCCCGAAGGAGGCATCACATTGGTGCTGCGTACACGCGCGCACACCGCGTCGTCGATATGTAGGCCATGTCGATCCATTGTCGCTGTGCTGCGCCGAAGAAATCCGTGAGCGGTCCTGCATTGTCGGGCTCTCGGCCTCGTCCTCGCGGCGCGCGAGCCACATAATAACCGAGCGCACCGGTCCATTGAGGCGGGCACGCGCGCCGGTCCTTGCATCTGCGCCGCGTGTCCGATGCTCTCGGAAAAGTCGAGGTGAAAAGGCTCTCCCGAATGTAAAGCCGATACCGCAGGAAACTCCCGCTGGATGCGAGTGGGCCGGGATTACGGGCCCGAATAAAGAAAATAAATCAATTAGTCGCGAGGGGGGGACTCGAGGAGCCGCTGACATCGCCGCGCTGTGAAAGAGATGTCGTAATGGCTGTTTTGCTCTTAACGAGGGAGCGATTTGTTGGCAACTCTTTTTCCCGCGGCCTGGACGGAGACAAAGCGCAGGAAACTGGGAAAGAGCTGCGCGTGCCTGGACTGCTGGGAAGAAGCGAGGGATATTCGACGAAATTTAACGAGATCGAGAAGGATGAGGCTAAATTTGGAAATTGGGGCGCAGGAGAAAAAAAGTGCCTGGAAAAAGATGGGACGGGTAATGGGGAAGCATTTAGAAATTTAAGTTAATTACAGTTTAGGGAAAAACTGGTACAAAAAGTGTCTTTTTTGTGTTTACAAGCAATTGAGCTATACATTTAATTTGTCGACTGCTCATTTATTGATAGAACACTTTTAATTGAATTAAGACTCTTATTTACTGACATTCAATTCGATTGGAAGTCCATTCAAATGATTGTCATATAAATTGATTACTTCTTAAAATCATGCCAAAATATCCCAATCATAATCTACGGAGAATCCTACGATCAAGAAAATCAGAAGCTCTCCCAAAAGCCAAAAAAAAAAAGTATAAACTAAAAAGCGAAGCAGAATGAAAGCCGATCGATAGGGACGGATCGAAAGACAAAGCCCTCGTCGCGCATTACAGGAAGTTTGACGGAAGGACTCTCGGCTGCTGCGCTCGTAAAGGTTACCTATACGATTCGTCTTCCCTGTCGCCTTTGTATCTCCGGTTCTTGCGCCCGATTTAGGAGCCTATAAGCGCGCGCGTTAACCATATGAAGGGGGAGCGGAAGGGATCCTCTTCACGTGCTCTCTCTCTTCCCCCCTCCGAGTTTCCTTGTTCCGCATCTCGAAGATGCATCTGCCGTCTGCGAGGATACAGAGGCGCGAAGGAGCGGCGGCGGAAAAAAAAATAAAGCGCCGAGGTCCGATGTGATTTATGCGGCGATCGGTGACTCGGGGAAACTGATTCCTCTCGTGCAATGAAAAACAGCGAATGTTTTTATTTGGTACTGCGATATGAGAACGGACAATTGACGGGCTGCACAAAGCAGGCCTTTATTTTTCGCTCGCACCGACTTACAGATGCACTGAGAAAAATGTTATTTCAAAATTTACTATAAATTCATTAAAAATTACTATATTTATGTGGTAAAGCGAGTG
>JAWWEO010019999.1:0-11637 GCA_035582975.1 Ormyrus labotus | reverse complement strand
TCCAAGAAGCACTGGCACCCAGCGTCTGAGGCAGGGGTTATCGACATCGCCTTACTGATGAGTCCAGTCGGTAACCCGGGGACGAAACGCTCTCTACCTTTTCCACCGTCCTTTACCTTATCAGACGAGTAATCACCCTCGGGCATAAGCCCCAAGGTGCCGTCTCTATAGTGGTGACCCCGACGTGATCCGATCACGCAGCAACCTTCTGACACACACCAAGCTTATGTTAAATATGAAAATCGACGAAAAAGAGTCAGTAGTTAATCAAAATTGCGATGAATAGAGAAGAGAATTCTAAATGAAAAGTATTAAGATTATAATAATTTTGCGATTTCCAAAGGCTTTGAAATTTTCTAATACTAAGTAACATTTAGCGGTAAATGAGTGGAATCGAGTTGAACGTGTGAAAAATAAACTTTTAATATGGTTACATATTTTTTTTGGCTCAAAAAACTTATATTCTTTATAGTAAGACATTAAATAGGAAAATTTAAATTTAATAGAAAATAAAAATTAATGTTAATGCTGGCACGTTATTACTTTTAATGGTACTTTTCGACACGGGTGCCGAAAAATCATGTCAAAAAGCCGTGATTTTGAGGTGAGATAGGTATAAACTAAAAAAATTATTAGTTTTATAAAAATAAAGACTATAAATTAAATGATTAATCAATAAATTTATGTTTATTTAATATTCTCTCCCTCTTTTGCTCTATCCCTCTTTTGACTCAATATATGACTCGATATACAGATATAAAATCCGCTTGTTCGTGTGTTTGCCATGCCCGCCCCAACCAGCAACACTCGCTACGCTCGTGCTGCAAATGTTGGGCGGGCATCAAATACACACAAATGCGCTTAATCAAATATCGTATGAAGTGTCCGAAAGAGGTCAGGTTAGGTGGAACGCAGGAACCATAGTTTTTGAGTTTATAAAAAAAATAGTCAACGTACTTTCGCCCAGGGATAGAGAAAAACCTCGGCTTCGCCTCAGACGTCATTCACGTTCGTACGGCAGTTCCGTTTTACTCCCTTGTAAGAAAATCTACTATTTCTAGAATCTTTTAATTTTCTGCGTAAATAATTTATACTCTAAGAAATTTGAAACACGGTTCTTTTTCGCTTGAAAGCCGTTTTTCTATGATCAATCAAGAGCTCAGATCAATATTTCTATTTATAAAGCATAAAAGAAGCATTTTCCTCGAATTCTAATCTCAAAAATGATAAAAAACACTGGCATTTCAAAAAGAAGCATATGTAATATTTATGTTACATTCGATTATCATGCCTAATAATTTCTAAAACTAAAATTTTTAATCAATTTTGAACTCACTGGATACTGTTTCATTGAAGGAAGGAAGCGCGAGAAGCGAGCAGCGCCGCCCGCCGATTCATAGTGTCGGATCGCGGCTCGGCTGCCGAAAAGTGATCCGATCCCGGGAGTCGTCGCGAGCCGTACCGAATCATTGAAACATTCCCATTTCCCAAAAAATGATTCTATCGTTTTGAAATTTTGCCTAGACTTTACTTGTTATCTAATCTAGGGAATCAACAAGTTTATCCAGCCGTAATTTAAATATTTTTCGTTTTACGAGCGATAGAAGTAGATACATTTTCGCATATCATTTAATTTTCTCGCTTACCAAAATTTTCAAACACTCTCATAGCTGTAAAACTGCAGCTATTGGTTTCAAATTTTGCATAGACTTTACTTGTTACCTAAACTAGGGAATCAACAAGTTCATCTAGCCGTAATTTAAATATTTTCGTTTTACGAGTGATAGAAGTAGATGCATTTTCGAATATCATTCAATTTTCTCGCTTACCAAAATTTTCAAACACTCATAGCTGTAAAAATGCAGCTATCGTTTTGAAATTTTGCATAGACTTTCCTTTTTACCTAGTTTAGGGAATCAACAAGTTTATCTCGCTATGAATTAAATATTTTTTACTTTACGGGCGATATAACTAGAAGCATTTTTCAAATTTTTTTAGAAACTTTTAATTTTCTGTCTAAGTAATTACTCTAAGAAATTTGAATCGAGAATCAGTGTTCCTTTTCGCTCGAAAGCTGTTTTTCTATAATCATTCAAGAGCTCTGATCAATATTCTTTTTTTTTTTATAAAACATGAAATAAATAATTTTAGTACAAATAGAAAATATTTCTAATGGGCAATTGTAACGTATTTTTTCAGAATTTATTATCTGGTACATTTTCAATAGCACGTTACATCAAACTTTGTGCCCTACGCGGCTAGTACGTTTGTAGGTATCGCCATCTATGCGGGCATTTTTGTATCATTTATGTTGCCACGTTTTTGTGAGATAATATATCTGTAATTTTTTTTTTACAATTACCTAATATTACGTATTCATTCCCTAGATTATAATATTAGGAACACATATATTTTGATACATATTCTTTGATCACAGCGTAAATAATCATGTTTCGAATTTTTCGAAACATTCTCATCTTTTCGGTTTTGTATTTGTGGCAAAGATATTTTGCTTATAGATAGCTTATTATAAGAGGAAGGGAATCCACTCGTTTGTTTGATGAATTCATTTTAATGTTTTTGCTTACATAAATAAAAAGCCTGGTACGTTGGGTAAAACAGAGCACTTTTTATCTGTCGGTAAATATTGAGTTTGCCATCCCCTTAAGATAACTTTGAATAGAATAATGAGAAAAGTCGCTTATATATAACAAGTAGATAAATAAAAAAATATATAATTTCATGAGGAGGGGGGAGGAGGGGTTACGAGGAGAGGAAAAGAAGAGGCGAGGAGTAGCGAGGAGGGGGGCGGAGGGGGAAGGAGGGGCAAGGAGGAGCAACTTATATTTCCAAATATCTATATTTTTCTAAACAATTTAACGTTATTTTGAGGAGTCGTCGAGGAGTGTCGTCGAGAAGGGAGGAGGAGGGGCTGAATCTTACAATTACTATAATATAGTAAAATATATAGTTGTAAGCGCTATGCTTGTCGTTCAGTCCCCATCCCCCCTCCCGCCCCCCTCCGGCTCCACCATGCCCCCCCCCCCCTCGTTCCCAACGTCATACCTCCTCGTTGTTACCTCCTATCAATCATAAAGGTTATGTAAGATCTGTACAACGTTAAATTTTTATCCTCTTATCTATAATTTTATCTTTTCCACACCACCCATGAGGTCGATAAATAGGCGTGTTTTTTTATGAGGTATCCCCTCCATCACTAACCTTAAAATTACTTTTGTATACTCAAAAATGGTGAAAGAAGGCCTAATCCTCTGCTAAAAAAACTTTGTAAATTTTTATAGATTCAATGTATAGTAAAATGTACTGCAAACATTAATTTTAATAATCGAAAGGTTGTTGTAATCTTCTTTGAAGGTCGCTGATAGCAGACATGTATTGAAAGTTGCTGATGGCAGACCTGTGTTGAAAGTCGTTGACAGCAGACCTGTGTGAAAGCTCTATGGTAGTACAACTGTGTTGATGGTCGCTGACAGCAGACCTGTGTGAAAGCTCTCTGGTAGTAGATCAGTGTTAAAGGTCGCTGATAGCAGACCTATGTGAAAGGTTTACGATGGTAGACCAGTGTTGAAGGTCGCTGAAAATTTCTTTAGAAAATTTCTCTGCTAGAGACCTTTTACTAGCAGAGCTGTGTGAATAATCTCTGATGGCAGACTTGTGTGAAAGGTCTCTTATGGCAGATTTGTGGTGAAAGTCGCTGACTGAAGATTTCTTTTACGAATGTATCGAATGTATGGAAATTAAACGTTTGCGAAATAAGTTTCAAAGAATGTTGTTACAAGCAGAACTATTATCATTAGAACATCATTGTTATAACCTGGCTTTGGAAGGTCGCTGAAAGAGACCAATTACATATAAAAATTTAAAAATAATATTATTGAACAATGATTTTGAAGAAAGAAGTACCTCTTCAAAAAAACCCGCCTATATATTTACCTCTTGGGTGGTGTGGAAAAGATAGAAACTACATTATTTTAATCCCATTTAATTTTTTTACTTTACCCAAACTTGGGGGGGGGGGAGGTTGGCAAGCGGAGTGAGCAGGGGGTACCCCCCTCCAATATATATATATATATATAATAGTGTGTGTGAACTGTAATATAATATATCGGTATAGATAACAAATATATTACAGAAATCTAATCCTAACAGTCATGGTGGTAATCTATTTCGCTACTAGTAATGTGGATTAAAAAGATTAACCTTTAGAGGACCGGAAAACCACTGTAGTGGTGCAACCTTGAATCGGCCCCTTACCCATATTATTATTTACCCATAAATTACGATGAGACATCATATTACCCCATTTTCTATGGAAACTCAAATGCCGGTCCTCTAAAGATTAAAAAAATGCTCGTAACTTGTGGAGCATTTCACAAAAAATTGAGCACACGTTTTTTATGAATTCGTATACTATTTTCCTCGGTCTAAACCAGATTTCAAAGGTGTGCTCTTAAAATTGGCAAATTACACTTTTTTTTTATCGAAAAGTCAAATGTTTCCTGGATTTGCACATATTAGATTCATATGAGATATATGTGGGATGTCCGATGAGATCTCACATGAGATCTTATATAATATTTTCACGCAGGATAGAATAATATGCGACCATTTTTATAATAGCTTCCACTACTAATTTTGAAGATGTAGCTATTCGAAAGATAACTCCTATGTTATTTGTATAACTATGTAGTGTTAACGTGCGAGCCCGTTTAACTTGAAACATTGTTTTAATACTAATGCTTTTATAAAAAAATTTTTTAACTATTTTATTCGTATTATGTACTAATTATAGAAGACTATCATTATAAATTATCATAATAAATTAGAATTTTCAAAATTACAATAACGTTGACCACCGCTACTGCGTCTGAACGTCCAAGTCGTAACTTTTAAAAATTTTTTAGTTTACGCCCCAATGGAAATAAAAATTGTAC
The DNA here is from genome assembly GCA_035582975.1 of Ormyrus labotus. NCBI lineage: Eukaryota > Metazoa > Arthropoda > Insecta > Hymenoptera > Ormyridae > Ormyrus > Ormyrus labotus. Next base: position 6,682 of record JAWWEO010019999.1, on the reverse strand, counting down.
GAAAACGTACGGAAATGTATGTAAATATATGAAAAAATTTAAAAACATGAAAATGTAAGTTTAACTTTCATTTCGGACATTTTGTAATTTTTATATGTTTACGTACATTTTTGTACGGTTTTATAGGGTTTTGTACATTTTGATACATATAAAATTATGTACTTATACAATTATTTATTAAATAATTATTAAATTAAATTGTTAAATTAATTTAATAATAATAATAATAATTTATTATTATTATTTATTAGAATGGGGCGGGGATGTCTGAAACCCCGTACGCGGCGCATCCCCTGGGTGGCGGATAGGGGAAGCTCGGCGGGTGTGGAGGGCCGAGGCGCCAGGGCGGTCAATGAACCTGGGTGGTGCTTTCTCAACATGCTCGCAGGGTAGGGCAGAAATAAAATATGCCCACATGGCAGCTAAAGCAGAAAAAACCGAAAGGGCCCCCGTTAGAGGTGACGCCAAGAAGATCAAAGAGGAAAGAAAGAGCGGATTCAGAGAAAGGCGACACCACCGAATCTACCCCCGCGAAAATGGCCAGGAGCCAGGTAGAAAGCGAATGGCAGATAAAACAGGGTAGAAGGAAGGACCCTAAAACGTGTGACGCCAGCGCGTATCGCATTTAAATTACGCGCCGCGTTACTTTAGTTCATCAAGCAACCGCTAGGCGGCCACCTGCTTCAACCGGAATCCGCTAGGTGGCCGCCCGCTCAGTTCGACCGCCTTGAGTTCAAACTAACTCCGGAGGGGCATATAAGTAATGAACACGGTCGACACCGGCAGGCTCTGGTAAACCGGCTTTAGATAAGAAGTCAAGCTAGAACTTCCAGGTCCGGGTTTACCTAAGCTTCAATAGTGCGGCTGGCAGGGTTCGACCTCCAGCTTGCCACACACAGGTGGAGGCTAACCCCCTCCACCTTTACACTTAAAATCATGCACGCGTTTGGCCTGTAAGCGTTCGCGACTAACTACCACCCCATCGACACTACCCTGCCACGATACCGCGTGGAGGGTTACCGATGTTACAGGGTTCTACCCTACCGACATTTCTGAACTAACGTGGTGGTTAGTACAGAACGAAGAGTTTTATCTTCGACACCTAAGCGTCGAATATAAAGCTCCCTTCTCATTCTATATATAGATATTATGATCTGATATACACCGCGACATACACTTGAGCTAACCTTAGAGTCACGCACACCATCTAACCTTAGTTATAAGATAGTCACCGAATTAGTTAACTGACTGCGGATAATTCCATTCCCAGCAATACCGACCGTAGAGAACCGACACCTAAGGGTGATAACATTGTAAATTTATCGAGTAAATAAACCGTTTCATTTAGTTACCCTAACTACTGCCTCATTATTCTACCCTACATCATCCACGGGAGATAATCGGCAGTCCGAGTGGTTTACGCTGTGGGGCGCAACTCATGGTAAACCACGCTACCGACCAAACACTGTAGTACACAGCACCAGCGACACCTTGGTGCCCGCCTACTGCAGCGTTACAAACGAAGAAGAAAACGGAAGCCGTTACGGGCCCAAACCCGCAAACGAAAGCACCGCCGAACAGAGAGCGAGAAACCTCAAACATCTCACGACGACGGAGGCAGGCAATCCTCATCGAACCGTCTGAGGGGAAGACCTACGCCCAAATCGTAGGTACTTTAAAGGAAAACCTCAAATCGGAAGAGGTTAAGGTCGATGTCAGCAGGATACGAAAGACACGAAACGGAGGAGTGTTACTAGAAGTAGGACAGAGGATAATGGAAAAGGCCCATGTCGAAGGTGCATTTCAGAAGGCCCTGTGCAAGGCTGGCAAAGTAAAGAGTCTTACGCCTAGAGTGACGACGGAAATCAGGGACATTAATTGCAGTGCCACGGAAGCTTAAGTGGAAGCAGCAATCAAAGCCATAACAAAAGATGACAAAAACTTCAAAATAAAAGGACTGCTAAGCAAACTCGAGGACCAGGAGAAAACCGCTATAGTGGAATTCGACCAAGAATCCGTCCGGGAACTCTTGAAAAAAGGCAAAATTAGAATAGGATTCGTGAACTGCAGAATCCGAGAAAGGTTTACATCACTGAAGTGCTATAACTGCCTCGGGTGCGGTCGCACCAAAAGGAGCTGTATGGGTCCAAAGAAAAGTGATCTCTGCTGGAAATGTGGAAAAAGTGGACACAAGAGGAAAGAGTGCAATCAATAACCGCACTGCTTCCTGTGCCAGAAATTAAACGAACCAACTGAAAAGCAAGCGCACATCGCTGAGAACTGGAAATGTAGCGCCTACCGGGCAGCGACACCGCAAAGAAAAAAAACCAAGATGACGAAGGTACTACAAGGGAATCTGAACCGTAGCAAAACTGCTCAACTGCTCCTCAAATAATAAAGGAAGCAGGGGCTGAAATCGCAAGACTGATCGAACAGTATAGAACACCGAAGTCCTCGCAGTGGTTTACCAACAAAAAAGATACCTCTGCAATCTGGTGTTAATCATTAGTTGTCTCAATTACACCTAGGAGGGGAGAGACCTAATAGCGCAGGACTCTCGCCTATAAAACCCCGGAAATCGCCGCTTATCGGCCTGTTCGTTTGGCGCTTCGGCGCAGATTGTCGGCGCTAAGTTTACTATTATTATTAATGCTAGTGTAATTATTTCAAGTGAATTTGTTAATTAAAGTATAATTTCTATTTTTAATTCGCTCGTTGTTCTTATAAATCCTACAAGCCACCCTTATCGGCTTATTCTGATCACACTAGCATTAAAATCAGGGAGGAGTTGAAGGAAAGACGTTAACACTGGATTCACGCAAATCAACTAAACCACAGCAAGGGCAGCGCAGCATACGACGATTTTGTACTAGTCAAAGTAGGAAATATAACATTTGTAAGTAGTATATGGTACGGTATGGAGAGACTGATGAGTCATCGGGCGCCAGGCGTCGGTCTGGGGTCGGTATAGCGTAGATCATAGATAAGATAAGATAGTCAGGCGTCGGAGTGTGAAAATCAATTAAGATAAGATAAGAAAGTGGGAAAAGTTAATTAGTACCAGTAAAGTAATTAGTGAAACAATAGGAGGTGATTAAGATAAGGTGATATCATCACTTTAGGTGAGAATAGGGTAATAAAACAATTAACGCCTGAGATGTGAAAAGTTAATTAGATAATAAATTCACGCTTTAGGAGTCAAAAAAGGGGGTGAAAGTTAATTACTTTAATTAGCATATCAATGGTAAAAAGTTAATTTATCTTAATTGTCGGTGATTAAGATTAAAATAACAATTGAAAGTTAATTATATTAATTAGCATATCAATGGTGAAAAGTTAATTCATCTTAATTGACGGTGATTAAGATAACAATGGGTGATAATGGCACCTTTTATGTTAATGTGTAAAAGGTTAATTATTAGGCGTGACTCCGCTTTCACCAGAGTGTCCGGAAAGCGCGATTTTTACATTTATTTAATTTTTTTTGTTAATCTAATTACATTATTTTGGCAAGATCTTTCGATATTTTCGGTAGACAGTAAGCGTTTCCATCAAAAATATTTCCATCAAAATAATATTTACAATATCTAATAAATTTATTTTTACTTTGAACTTGCCGTCGGCCGACACGTCCATTAAACAAAAAAGCGTCTTTGCTTCTGACAAGGCGTACACGCATTTCTATTCCATTGAGTAACATTTTATCTTGATTGAATACGCTCGAATGGGTGTGTAAGAAAGCCATTGTTACTTTGGGCCGAAAATATCTGTTAGATTTCTAATTCCGACAGTTTTGACGCTCTTTTTCGTCTGCTTTTTCGTGCGCTTTCTCTTCGGTTGTGCCTGTTTTCTTTTGTTTGCGCGTTTAGCACGTGAGACCCCGATCCTTCGCGTTCCGCGTACCTTTTTTGACTGACGCTTACGTTTCCCACCAGGCGCTTTATAACCAGATCCCTCCATAAGGTCAACACATTTTTGAGCTGCTTTTCTTTTCAAATTTTTTCCAGATTCTTTGGCGCGCAATTGTACAGCTTCCGCGAAATTGGCGCCTCTGTTTGCCACATCGTCCAAAACATTTACCCCCGCTCTCACGGCTTCTTTCCCTACAGTTTTTGCTCCAGACGTTATGTAACGTAAAATACGGCGAAAAAGCCCGCCCAATGAAGCACCGACACCTCTACCGCGCTGATAAGAGGAGCCAACAAACACGTTTCTAACAGACTCTCCGCCACCACCTATTTGATCCTCGTAATATTTTAGGTAATGACTCATGATTTAGAGATCACGTTTAAAATGAAGCGCTATCGTCAAAGTCCCGTATTCGAATGGTATGTGCTTACCGTGAGCAACCAACTGGTCGATATCTTGATCAATTCCTGTCGGACGATACCCTTTCTACCGCATGTTTCTTGTAGAGAAATTTAACGGTCGCCTCCAATTGTCGAACGCGCGTGACTGTCCAATATACAAGGAATATGTGCTTCGGCCAACCCGACGAGCCAATCTTCGTATAATCTTATCTCACGAGGTAAATGCGTGGTGAAACAGCTCGTAGCGTTGTCGGGATAATAAACACTGCTGCTGTTACTCGGTAAGACAAGATAAAATTCATCGTGTTCCATTTTGAATCGCTTCGAGTTCGCTCGCCTTTATCCAGGACTTGAACTATTTCGGATAGCCGAGCCACTTTACCAATACCTGCTTGCCGACGCCTCAGCCTTTACTACGAATCAGGTGTTCAATTTTGAAGCCTTCGCTCATACACACCTTACCCACGAGGCACAGTTCTTCCGTGTAGAAAAACCCGTCAATTATTTCACCCTTTAAATCTTCCAAAATGTAAGTGTAAATATGTTGTTTCTCGGACACACGTTTCACTTTAAATATTTGCTCGCTGTAATTTTTTTCGTAACCTTTCTCGAAAGTTCCTTTCGTGCGACTGATTCGGACAAAGGACCCCACGTCGCATTTAGCTGGTTTCATTTTTATGCTCGAGTGAAGGGTATGATTGTAAGCGTAAACAATTTTTTGTACGACATCTATGTATCGCTTGTTATTTTTATGCGATAAATAATGCCAAATTCGTATAGTTGTGTTCGAAGAAAATTGCCTCGCCACTCCCGAAACGGTTTTTATCGTATAATACAAGTGCAATTTCAAGCGCACTGTAGTACTTTTGAAACTCGGCAATTTCCTTTAACCCGCAAGCTGCTCTGCTCGCTCCCTCTGCAGGTGACGACGGCCGTTGCGTATTACTCCACACTCACGCGTCAAATTCGCGCCTGTGTTTAATTTTAAAAACGTTTCTCCCACAACGATCGCGCGCAGTAAACATAAATTGTCTGAATTTTGAATTGCAACTATCGGTCGGGACTTTATACTATCGATTTCTAGATTCCGTTTTCTACGCGCGCCGGAACCGACGGGCATTTGCCCTATTGACGAGTTTATTACAAAGCTTTCGTTGATTTTAAATTCAGCGTTGCTCTGTATCAAACTCTCAATTAACCCCCAGAAATCGTTATATGAAAAATTTTGCACTGGTCTCAGGGACAGTCCTCCTGAATCGTGTGCAAAAAATTCGCTCCTAACCGACACATCAATAACGTCTTGCGGGGAGGAAGCGAGAGTCGATAAATGCGTATCTGGCATATCCCATATAAAGCTCTTCAACCACAAGACCGGATTTTGTTCTTCGTCTGGTGGGTTGTGAATATTTACTTTAAATTCACGCGCCACCAGATGGTATTTTTTTAATTCTCGCTCGTTCATTTTCGACACGGAAAAACGGAACGCCGCACGGTTTTATCGCAGAGTCGCTACCGCATCCTACCTGCTCGCCACTTTGCCGTCTCTGCTGCTGCTGCTGCTCGTCCTCGGGGTTCTCTTCTCTGAAGTTTTCTGAGTATGACGCGTCTCGCGCAATCAGTGAGGAATTTCACGCAACTGGGGGTCTCCGCTGGTTGATGAAGTCGATGCTATAAAATTTAAAAAAACATTTTATGTTACAAAAAATGTTAAATATATTTTTAACAATAAAACTAATAAATGTTGAAAAAAAAATAGAAACTCCTCGTCCATTCCGTCCGCATCTACTATGTGTAGGGAAACCATTTAAAATATAAAATAATGAATAAAATATATTGTTTAAAAACAAACAATCGAAAAAAAAGTATGTTCTTACCGTGAAAGTCGCCGAGCGAGTGGGACTTATCGTCCTCATCGGGGGACTCGCGACCGTCCTCGCGCGCACCCGCAACGCTCTCGCACGTTCCCGCAAAGTTGTCACCGTCCGAGGCTGCGTGCGCTGCTAAATCACTCGCAGCTAAAAAAGAATATTAATTTAACTTAGAAACAAAAATAGAAAGTAAAAATAAAAAAAAGTAAAAATGTTAAAAACTGCAGCTTACCTTGTAAAACCTCTTAATAGCGCTTTTTGTTGAAGATTACTCCGGGAAACAAATTCCCCCGCGAGTTTTAAAACAAAAGCATCATTGAAAACGCCTGTATTAAATAATCTTGATATCCGACGGGGAACAGTCTGGCTCAGCAGAGAAGTGAATTCGCGTTTTAACTGCGTGAGTGTCAATATCCGCAACTCACGTCGCACAGTGGCCGATTTTGCCCATTTACGTGGACATAGGGGAATTTTCGAAATGTCTTTAAATGCTTCAGTATCTTT
>JAWWEO010019998.1:0-11645 GCA_035582975.1 Ormyrus labotus | reverse complement strand
TCCCAAAGATTACCCGAGATTACCGTTTGGATTCCTAAGATTATTTTTGGGATTTCTCGAGTGCGTAGCCCCTCGAAATAAAAAGTAAAGTCCACGCCGGATGCGTGAACCGTGAATAAAATCTAGACGAAATAGAAGACAAAAGAATATAAGAATTATAAAAGTTAAGTACGCGCGCAGGCCGAAACTTCTTCGCACGCGATCGGTCGTGATCGGTCGGGATCGGCCGCTGCCGATTTAGCCGTTGCGTCGGCCGTCCCGGGGGTCCGCACCGGGGAATCGAAAATCGCGAATCCTCGACGAAAGCCGGTTCGTCGGCTCCAACACTTGCGAAAATATTAGCGCAAAATATAATAAACACCGCAACCTACTTTTGGGCTGGCCAGCTACGCAAAACGACGAACGCAGAATCTTTCTCTTTCTCTCTTTTTCTCTGAAGATAGCGACCGCTAGGGCGCCTGCCGTGCGTAGCCGCTAGTAAAAGAAAGCCGGACCTCACGACTTTGTGGAGGCGGCTGCACGTCTCTCTTTCTCTCGCCACCTCTAAGCCACTGGTACAACATAAAAGACCGGTGGAAAACGAAACAGAAGTGCAGCGCCGAGTATTGCGTGCAATGGTGGGCAGAGAACTGACGTGCGAAATTGATGCCGCCACCACTCGCGCCACGCGTCTCTACCGCTTACACGGGGCGAGAGAGCGCATAACATGGTGGGCGCCGTTTGGACGGCAACAACCCCAGCACGTTACATTATGTACATATTCTTATATTAATATATCATATATCAATATAAATTTTTATGGGGTTTTTAATTTTCTCATGGGATTTATATTTTTTCATGGGATTTTCATTTTTATAGGGTTTCTAATTACATCCAATCAATTTATGACCACCTGAACCAAAATAAAATAATTTTAGTTTATCAATATATTTTAATATATTGAAATTTTTATTTTTCTTATTTTTTTTTTTATTTTAAATTGGATTTGCCTGGTGTGTATTCTCATACCTGATATTCCATCGCCCTGGAAGTCGTCGTGACTCGTATACCGACCGTTTAAAACAACAACCAAAAAATTCGAATTATGATAAATAAAATAATGGTAAATAATGATTTCATATATTAAATTATTATTTGAATAAGTTTTATTTTACATATTTTGTTGTATCAAAAGTTAATTAAAACACATATAAATATATGACACATGATCTGCTTGGAATTCATGGATATAAGTTTTTATTTTAAAATAGTTTTCAGCGCTGCATTTGCATAAATGCCGCAACAGGTTTTCTTCAATTTATAACAGTTTATAGCGCTACACTTACGAAAATGCCGCAGCCGTTTCTTTTTATTTTAAAATAGTTTCCAGCACTGCATTTGCATAAATTCCGCAGCCTTTTCTTTTTATTTTAAAATAGTTTTTAGCGCTGCATTACAAATATGCCGCAGCCGATTTTCTTTAATTTACAATGTTTTTCAGCGCTGCTCTTACAAAAATGCCGCAGTCGTTTATTTTTTTTTTAATTTTAAAAGTTTTCTTTATTTTACAACATCTTCCAGCGCTCTATTTTATAAACGTTTCTTTTAAGTATTCTTCTTTAATGAGCTTGTGATGAGACTCTCTCCTCACTCTCCAGCGTCATCTCAACTTTTCCTGAAAAAGTAAATAATTAAGTAAGCAAGATGAAAGTATAGTCGGAAAGAATTTAAGAAATCACATGAGAGTGAGAGCCCCTAGAAAAGAGAGCTAGGATGCCAAGACATAAGGAAAAGTTGAAGTGTCAAAGAAGAGTCCATACGCCTCTAACAGTAAAATTTGTCAGAGCCATAACTTCTCTTAGGAATAAGTTAGGATAAAGGTTAAGGACTGAAAAAGTTTGTTATAATTTATGCTATTATGGAAATGAAAACCAGGAGAATTGGTTAATAAACAAAAAAGTTGGCCAGAAAACCTGTAGCCAAAATTGAGGCTATCGGAGCCAGTCTTAACTACCGCCAACAGTGAAAATAGGTAGCTAAAGACATTGTTGAGGGTAGTAAGAGTTAGTATAAAAGTAAGTAAGCATTAGTAGAACTACAGAAAATAAAGAGGCTTATCCCAGAGACAGGTTCAGCGTATAGAGTAGGGAATGAAAGAGTTAGTTTGAGGTTAGGAGAATGTAAACAGGAGGCATGCATGAGTGAATGAGGGAGAAAAGCAGCAACGAATCCGCACCTAGACCAATTCGTTGCCGAGAGCATTAAAAAAAAGTAAACGCACCGTGTAATTAAGGGGAAATTGGGCAGAAGTGCTAGAGAGAAAGCACGAGGAGACGCACAACGACGGAACATACGCAGCACACCGCAAGATCCTCAGCGCACTTCTCCAGAAAACGATAGAGCATGGCAAATCCCAACAGCGAGATGAAAGCGATGACGAAGTTTTCAGCGATTTAATACTCCAGGAGCAGCGAGGATTCAGTTCACCAGTGAAGAGGTCTCGCAACCGCGCGCATATTCACATCCAGCGACGACGCACGCGCGGCTCCACTCAGCATGACAGGTGGCGCGGAGACTGCGAGTGCGAGAGAGAGAGAGGTCGATATGACTCTCTCGCTTGTCCGCCGTTCGAGCCTGCGCAACTCTCTGACTGACCTGCCACCAGTGGAGGTGCTGACTACGTTACAATCTGTAACATTTCATTGTATACAATATTTTTAGTATAAACTTTTTCCGTCTTTTTTGCTTTATCACCTTTTTTACTACTATCAGGTAGTAATAATTTCAGCTTTTTTCTATTCCTTGCTTTCGAAAGAACAACATATAATTAATTATATACGTTGCCAAAGAGTATGGCTAAAAACTGATGATAATAGTTAACTCCGACTTTATCGTATAATTGTCCTTGAGATTTATTAATTGTCATTGCAAAACCAAATCTTATGGGAAATTGTTTCCTTTTCATATTAAATTGAATTTCTTCTTTAGATGGTGACAAATTTACCTGTGGTAATAAAACTATTTTTTCCCATATTCTTTCCAGATAATATGTTTACTTGAATTGAATATTTTAGCAGTTTCTTTATTGATAATCGTGTAGACATTACAAAGACCTTTATTTACATTCAACTTTCTTATTAACATTATATATATAATAACATCAATTTTTAATTGTATTTTGTGAGGTGGGAAACCATTGGGAGTCAACGAATTAAGAAATTTTGTTGGTAACATTACATCCAAATTTTATCCATTATCATCTTCAGCCATATCCATACTTAAAATTTCATTATTGATTTTGATCACATCCTGATATATAACCAATATAACTTTATTTTTTAACTTTTAGTGTTTATTTTTATTTGTTTTCCAAAAATTTCTGTAATAATATTTTGTTCGTCTGTTATTAAATCATTAAAAATTGCGAGTAACTCATGTTCCTTTTCATATGAATTAAAACGTTTTCCATTATCTACATTCCAAAGCCATTTAAAATTATTGTCATTATTATTAGATACTCGAAAACTTAACCTAACAAGGAGAGTGCACCAGATTCGGGTCACAGATCTGGCCCAAACTGGTTTTCTCTTACCTCAGCGATGAACTTTGTGGAGTTCTAAAGCCTACCATTGTCCCAGACTTCAGGTATCACAATATTAATGGGTGTGGTCGGCTCACGGTCCTCTGGGCTTTACGATCACTGCTTTTTCTTATTATAAGCCTTACAAACCTTCATTATCCGCTTCCTACAATCAAAATATATATGTTTTACATAAAGCATACCAAATTCAAGCCTAAATAGCTTGATTTAAACATTCAATGTATATGCTAAAAAATCACATTTTCAGCAATATCCTGATTTAAAAAAAATTTTTCATTAAATTATTTAATAAATGCGCATATCTTTACTTTATTTTACGATTTTCTTTTTGGTAATTGTCGTCTAGTTCTACTTTTCTTATAGAATTAATAACAGGAACGCCTGAAAAAAATAAATAAACAAAGAATCACTTCTTTCAATTTTAATTTTAATTTTTGATTAAATAATAATTATACTTATCTAATTAAAGTTCTTCCATCACAGCATACAATACTATTCATGTTCCAGCCTCATTACATGTACAATTATTTATGAATTGTAAAAAATGTTACATTTTTATACAATCAGATGACTGCATGCATTTATTGAAATGCTGCAAACACAGCTTGAGAAGCCTCCAAGCAACTAGTTATGAATTTGTATATTGTTATGAATCTGTGTATTCAATGGCTTGAAAAATTTCCATTAACTATACTTTTGAAACACTTTTTGAACACTGTTCCTTAATCACAGTAAAGCTGCATGGAAATATTATTAATTTGAGTCACACAAATTATGCTAATAACCCTTGCATTTCACTTATAACTCCAGAGTCCAACTGCCTTGTCAATCAGCTGTCCATTTGTTATACCTCTCTCTCTCGCTCTACTGATGTTTGAAACGCCATCATTTATAGGTTATAACATGCGATTACTGTTACAGTTGATTTGAACTGAATCCATTGAATACACAGATTCATAACAATATACAGATTCACTAGTTGCTCGAAGGCTGCTCAAGGTGTGATTGCAGCATTTCAATAAATGCATGCAGTCATCTGATTGTATAAAAATGTAACATTTTTTACAATTCATAAATAATTGTATATGTAATGAGGCTGGAACATGAATAATATTGTATGCTGTGATAGAAGAACCGTAATTAGATGAGTATAATTATTATTTAATCAAAAATTAAAATTAAAATTGAAAGAATTGATTGTTTGTTTATTTATTTTTTTCAGGCGTTCCTGTTATTAATTCTATAAGAAAAGTAGAACTAGACGAGAATTACCAAAAAGAAAATAGTAAAATAACGTAAAGGTATGTGCATTTGTTAAATAATGAAACAATTTTTTTTAATCAGGATAATGCTAAAAATATGATTTTTTAGCATATTTCTGATACATTAAATTTTTGAATCAAGCTATTTAGGCTTGAATTTGGCATGCATTATGTAAAACATATATATTTTGATTGTAGGAAGCGGATAATGAAGGTTTGTAAGGCGTATGTTTGTACGTAATTTGTACTTCTTTCAATTTTTTCCCATCAGAAGAGTTAGGTTTTACGTTTAGGATAAACGATTTCAGGCTCATTTTCTTCTGTAAGAATTGTACTTTTGTGCTGAAAAAGTTTTGAAACGATTTTTTAAATTTAAAATATAAAAATATGAATTTGAAAAAAATGCAGTCGTTTTTAAAAAATACTGTTTCCAATTTTAATTAAATTTCTTTTAAGATGAATATAACCACGATATTTGTCTTTTTCTCGTCGAGCTACCCCAGATAAAGTAAAAAAGGATGTTTGTACGTCATTTAGAAGTGAAGATATTGAAGATTTTGAGCGCGAGCGATTTATAATGCGCAAAATGAGACTTCAGAGCGGCCAAGCGGGCTTCCTCCACTCCGGCTGTTCTGCTGCTAACGAGCGCCGCGTTCGCATGCGTTCCTTACATGCATGATTACTAAAATTAAAAAATGTTCAAATATATCCCAGTATTTTTGTATTGAACTTTAAAATGGCTAAAGAACGTTCATACAAAACAAAAATTGCGGCCCGTAGAATTTTTTGAAAAAAAAAAAATTATCTCGGCTCCAGAAGGTTGCAGGATAAAGTTTTTTGTGTTTTTTTTTAAATTCGTGAAAAATATGAGTAATTTGTTCTCAGAATAGTCGTTTCCGTTACGTTAAAATTGGAGGCGATATTTCCAAAAAACCTAAAATAAAATCACTATATTTTTTCAAATTGGTTTTTTTACACTTTAAAATCAAAATCGTCCGGGCGAACCCGGATGGTTTTTCGAATAGGATGATTTTTCGAGTGAAGCTAATCAATGTTTGAGAGCGAAAAATATTTAATATTTTTGAATTTTCTAAAAACATACTTTATTGGCTCGCCATGGGCTATATTTACAGTAAAGTACAAGTGTGTACACGTAATGGTAAGTTCATACTAGATGTGTCGATTTTTAGCTTTTTTTTTTCGATATATCTCAAAAATTAGTACACTAATCGATTCTTACAATCTCCCAATCGAAAAATCATTTTAATACCTACAACTTTCTTCTTTAACATTTTTCAATCGGACTTATAATTTTCTTGTTATTTACGAAAAACCTATTTGCCAAACTTTGCGAATTTTTTTGCCTAGGTTCGCCACTTCGGGCCGAGTTTAATAAACCAGAAAGGCACCTTTAAATGTTATTCTCTATATGATCCTATTTTTTGCTTGCTATTAAAAATTGTGTCACGCTTCTCAGGCTATTGATTGGACTAGTTACATGTCGTAGACTCTGTCATGTTAAGCGATAATTTAAATGTGGTATGCACTGTTTTTCCATTATGCAATAAATTCGCTGCAATGCCTGTCTAAGTTACACATAAAAATGAGATATTTGTGTATTTTAAGTAGTCTATTAATACGTTAAGTAAATAACTTTTTCCACTTCCACCCGGTTCATCAATAAAATACAATTGTCTTCTTTTTGTTTTAAACACTTTAGAACATTATTAAATATATTTTTTTGATTTGATTTTAATGTTCCTATTTTCATTTGTAAATTTTGAAAATGATTATTGTTTTCCAGCAATGATGATAAAAAAAAATTTCTGAAAAAAGATAAAAAAAAACAGTCTCTTAACTAAACGAGTCCCTTAAACAGTTTCAATTTCAATTTAGGAAACACAAAAGATAATTCATCCATTTATATAAACGTAATAATTACTAAAATGATAGTTAAAAATAAAATAAAATACTTACGTATTTTAAAGATAATCATTATTAAAAACTAATTATTTTTTAGCGACTTTCCAAATTTAAAGAAACTTTCATTTACTTTGAAACTGAATAATTTAAAATCGACGTAAAATCACTAAAGAAAATTTTCTACAACTGTAAGATACCACTGATAGACATAATATTTATACTTTCTGGTATCATAATTACCGTGCCCACAAAAATAACACAGGCAGCAGAGGTAAACACTCGATAAATTTAATCTAAAGAAAGTGCTGATTTGCACATATTGTCAACAACTTTTATAAATGAAAGAGGTTTAATTGTGGAATTATCATTGAACTTAAAATAATATTCCTTAAACTAATGCATATAAAAATCACTTTGAACAACAACTTGTTTTCTAATTGCAAATAACGTTTGAATATTTCCATATTTTTATGTATTTTTACCTAATTTTTTACGAATGAAAGGGTCCTTTTTTACCGTTCCTTCCTGTAGATGATGCCCACCGGGGGTCACCCTGACACCTGGACATCGTCTACAGGGTGTGCTCGGGATTTTCGTTACATCGGATGTATACTTGGTGTTTTTCCTCGTAGACAATATCTCGTCGATCTGGGAGTTATCCTGACACCCAGAGATCGTCTATAGGGGTTGCTCGGGAGTTTCGTTACATCGGATGTATATGTCGTGCTCTTTCACGCAGGCGAAGTCTTATTGACCTGGGGGTCATTCTGATATCTGGACATCATCTGCAAAAGTTTGGGAACTTTTTGATAATACCAAAGTATATCTGTCCCTCGTAGATGATATTTCGTCAGTCTGGGGGCCATCTAGACATCGTTTAAATAAATAAATTGTAGTCCTTCCAGCGTTAGTCACATGAATGTGTTGCCCGAGTATTCGAGAGTCATGTATTTTTTTCCAGCGCTGCATTAATATTAATGTTGCAGCCAATCTTTTATTATTTTACGTTGTAGTTCAACGCTGCATTAGTGTTAATGCTGCCATCCGTTTTTAACTATTTTACGCTATAGTTCAGCGCTGCATTTTGACTTTTAAAGTCAAGGTCAAGGTCATATTTTGAAAATAAAATTGGGGTTTCCGTTTGAAAAATTGACCTTCACCTTGGAATAACCTTGAGAGCGGAAGTCAAGGTCAAATTTAAAGTCACGATTGGATAGCCAGGTAGGGAAAAATCCTAAATCTCTAGTACTTTACTTTTTCCTAAACGCTTGAATTTTTTTTAGATATCCTGCCTTATCGGGACTTTTGGATCACGTTGTATATACCTTATCGCCAAGTTTGTGAGATTTTTTACACTGAAGTTTTAACTACTAAATAACGATTTTTTCAATTGTCCCCATGTAAAATTACTCCAAAAAAATCATATATTACTAAAGAAATAATTAATAATTAGACAACAACTGCGAAGTTACCTTAATCATTTTGAAAATTAACATGAGGCAAGCAGGACCAATCCTCCGCAGTTGTAACGGCTGCGTGAAGATTTTTGAACTTTATTGTGTGACGTAAACGCCGTTCGCGTACGTTGTAAGTCGTGTACGGATCCGAGTTCTTAAAACTAAATTAAAAATTTTTATTAATCGCGTTAGACTTCCGACCGATTGTTTTTACAACCTACGTGGGAAGAAATGCGGTGCTCAATGAGCCATAAAACTTGCCATGTCATATGGCTAAACTGTTAGACGCGGGAGTAAACGGGAAGCGCGATGTGCCCCATGAACATCCGCAGTTAGTTATTTGTTAGGCTAAAATGCGGGAGTAGACGAGATGCACAATGTGTCTCGATAATAGCCGCGGTTAGTAATTGATTAGTTATTAGAAAAACGGGAGTAATCGAGACGCGCAATGTGTCTCGAGAACAGCCGGAGTTAGTTCTATATATATATATATATATAAGGAAGGAAAAAGAGATACAAAGAATCGAATTTTGAGTAGAAATAATATTTAATATATTAATTATATTAATTTTATTTATATTAATTTTTTTACAGAAATTTAAACGGGAAGTTTAATAGAAATTTTAACAGAAAGTTAAACGGGACTATAAGCCTGAGCGCACTGCTCGTAGGCTTAATGTCTAGTTTCTTTCTTAGGAGAGATCTGGAAGGGAAGCTAAGAGAGGAGCGAATGCCCGCTGGTCGCCGGAGCAGCCGTATTTAAGAGCTCTTGGCATCAGTCCTTCTCTCTCGCGCCTTTCTCCCTTCTCTGAGCGCTGATCGCTTGGTGGGAGACGGCTCGCACGTGCGGCGTGCTTCAAAGACGGCGCGACGGATATTTTCCAGAGAGTCACCGTTCTACGTATTTCTCTAAAGCGCTTTCTGAGAAATCTCTTGCTTTTCACGTATTTTATGCCTTTTAAACCAAATAAAAGGCATTTAATTTCATTTAATTCTTTGGCATTTAATTTAATTCTTTTTTTTTTATTTATCAATTTATTTAATTTTATTAATTCTTTCTTTTGAATTATTTGTGTATTTTATTTATTTAATTTTTTAATAAAAAAGATTGTGGACGATATAATTAAAGTAGGCTTTAAAATCTTTAGTTTGAATTAACGGAGTGAACTCCAAAATTAGTATAAACGTGCAATAAGATTACTTACAAAAGTAAACGGTTATGAAACAGTCACTTTTTAGATATTCTTATGCATTACATTACGTCGTGCATGGCACATTTATACCAATTTCAGAGTTCATTTGCTAGTTCAGACTAAAGATTTTAATATCAGTTTACTTTTTGTGTTCCGACAATAAGTTCGGTTAAATCGTTACACAGTTCGTTAAAAATCGTTACCATCTAAAACTGCTGAGAATTTGTGCTTATATAAATTGTAAATTTACGGAAGTTTTTGGAAAAATTGTTCACTTCATGCAAGATTCCAAAACGACCAAGGTAATTTTAATTGGCGGGTATTTTCAAGTATTTTTCTGTCATATTTTACATTTGTCAAGTTAAAACTTAATTTTTCAATAGGAGTAGCCGTTAGACCAACCACATTTGGAACTAACACCATTTTTTAACGAAAAGTGACACATCTAAAAATTCAACAGAATTCTTTCAGACGTTATGAAAACTAACGTAAGAAATATTAAAATTTATGAAATGCAAAATTTATTTTAGATATTTAAAAAATGTTAATTTTTGTCATTATTTGAAAAATGCAGTTTCCTGTGATTCTCTAGTGATATATTGACTTTTAAATTGAGCACCCTTTTGAAACTTCTGAATTTAATATTATAGGGCTATAAAATATCAGGAAAATTTTTTTTAGATCTTTTCAAATCGACTTATTTTTTATTTGGCCTTAGCCATAAAAAAAATTCTAGTTTTTTTTAAATTATATAGTGATAAATTGGTATATTTTAAACTTATGCGTAATATACAGTTTACTCATAAAATAAATGTAGTACTCTCTTTTATATACTATTTTCTTATAAAAATAATTGTTACAACTTAAAAAAAAAACTTCAAGCTTGAAAGAAACGTAGCAGTTTCCTAAAAGTTAAAAGTTTTCTGGATTTGCTCATATGCATATACATATAAATATTTAAGTTTATTTATTTAAACTTATTTAATTTCGTTTAACACAAATACAGTTATCCATATGTAAAATATACATACATATATTTTATTTATAGGAAGCCGATAGGGAAGTAAAAAAGTTCAATCTAGCAGAATTTACTGCCATCGCTCAACCCAGACTCTTTCTGCCGAGCAGAGGGTTCAATAGTATATCTAAGAACTGGGATAGCGTGAGTGCCTAGAACTCTATAGGGCTCATCGATGGATTATGGAAAGTCATCTGAACCAGTGTGGGCCAAATCCATTTTCCGAATATCAGGTAATCTCCTTTTTAGTGTAAATAGTGTTAAAGAATTGAAAAATTTCAGCTGAAAGATCTTCATAATAGGTGCTATATGTTTTAGGATAGAGGTTTATTGAGACGAGATGGTTGGAACAAAAAGCTACACGATAATATTAATTAAACTAAGGTTTATTAATTACAAAACTCAGGGTGCGAGCGTGCTCCGTAATACGTATCGGTTGATTAGTGAGTGTCCGTTTCGTATGGCTCACGGAGCATTACTAAACTATATATCCATGCGCTGCCGGGCTTCCACATGCAGACAAGCGCGTGTATCTGTGTATATACTTGTGTCGCTGCGCGGCTGATTGTGGACGATTATATACAAGTTACCATACTCTCCCCCACTTACATCAATGAATCGCAAACTTAACACTACGTTACAAGATTTGTGAACAACACAAACTTAAAACTAGATTACCCAGTATTACATTTTGTGAATAGTTGAAATAACAGTAATGAATTTGTTCAGATTTTATTTTCTTGTTTGTTTTTGATCCTTTCAGATCGGCGAAGCACAGACTGCGGAGTGTTCACTGTTTCGTTACTTGTAGTGTTTTTCTCTCACACTCGTTTTTCACTGAGATTATCGTTCTCATCAAACACTTTCGAACTACATTCAATCATTTGTGTACTGTGCCGTTTCCACACAATTTCGCTATCAATTTCAACTGAAAATGTTTCACCCGTTACAAGAATTTTCTTAATTTTAGCTTTGGTCCATTACATTTTTCCAGATCTATTATCGGTAACCATAACATAATTTTCAACATCGAAATTTACGTTTCTCGCACCTTTGTGGTTTTGAACTTGTCGATTTTGATTGTTATACATGAAGCTTTCGGTCTCTCCCGGTCTTAAGGGTAGGGCACAGTCACAAAAAAAATTCTGTATTTAATAATATATATTTATAGAAATGTAACTATGTTTTAGTTACATAAAAGTAGAGAAAGAA
>JAWWEO010019997.1:0-11645 GCA_035582975.1 Ormyrus labotus | reverse complement strand
CTCATGGTTGCATAAATGTTTCATAGCATTGTAGGAATATTTCTCATCATGGCTAACATTGCAAAGCAACATTGGAGTAATATTGCTCCAATATTTAATGTTATGTGAGACCAAAGAACCACCTTAATTTATAATTTTATTTAATGAAAGAGGATTAGGCCTTTCTGTAATAATTATTTTTGACAAATAAAATTATTACAGAGGGGGATACCTATACAAAAAAACGCGCCTGACTATCTGCTCCTAATAAAAAGAAATAGTTCCATGAGGCTTTACAAGCTACAAAAACGAGAGAATTTTTCAGGATCAGGGATAAGAAGGGGATGAGGAGGGGATGAGGAGGGGAGTAGGAGGGGAGAGAGGCGTGCCCTATTGAGTAGGAGAGGAGGGGAAGAGGAAGGGAACAGGAAGGAAAGAGGAGAGGAAAAGGAGGGGATTAGTTACAACTATATATATATATATATCTATATATATATAATTTTCTATATATATTATTTTAATGAATTAAAAAATTAAATTTGGATTTAAAAATCCTGGTATTTTTACTATAAGTCAAGTGACTTTTGTAGGCGACGTGACAGGATCTCTAGAGCTCACGCTATACTCTGGCAAAGTTGGTCTTTGCCAGAGCGTTGCAATAATTACTGCCGTGACTATTATAAATCCGAGTGGGCTACACTAGAAATCTAGATTTTTACATATTTTAGTTATGCAACGACTCGTAAAAAACTACGACGCGACTAGGAGCAAAAAAAAAAAAAAACGACGAAAAAATGCTTAAAGACGGACCCCAGGGTACTTCATCTCCGTTAAAGAGCTTTTTGAATATTGTAATTTTAAAGTCTTTCATTCATTCCTTTCAAAATGATTATAATATATAAAAATATTTGAGTTTCATTACCTGTATTCCTTAGAATGCTTTGGTCTGCTATTATAGAATAATGGCTCGGATCCTTCTGCAATTTGTTGCGTAAAGTAAGTTTGTTGAAATTCTGCATTCGAGTACGGCACTTCATATCGTAAACCATGCGATATATTTACGTAACTTTCACCATGATTTTCAGGTCCTAATCGAGTTACTGTCGATGTTGGCACCTATAATGTATAAATATATTATTATATATAATTTAAAAATAATTACCATATATAATAGGCTTAAAAGAAGAATGTTAAAAAACTTGAAAGATTGGCCTATAAGAGTCATTGAAATTAGCATCACGTGATAGAGTTTTAAAAAACGTAACGTTTAAACAAAAATTGAACTTCGTAAAGTAAGGGACAATGATAAAAAATATGTTCAAAGTTAAAAAAAACTAATATGGTAATATAATAGTTCGCTTTTTGGATACAGATTGTTTCATTCACCAGGAAGTATACTAAAGTGTCGGTATCCGATTTCAATGAAATTTTACTACGCAGATGGAGAAAGTACAATAATTCTTTAAATTTATATTTTCTTTTTATTTAGACAACGTTTCAGTGCGTAGACAAGCACCTTTTTCAAGCTTTTTTAAAAATGTATTGAAATGTAACGAACGTTACATTTCTCTCTCTCTCTCTCTCTCTCTCTCTCTCTCTTCTAGCTATTATAAGCATTCTCTTAAACATTTTCTAACCTGCATTAGAATGTTACAAGTGCCGAGAAATAGAGGACACGGAGGGCGCTGTGGTAAGAGAGAGAGAGAGAGAGAGAGAGAGAGAGAAAGATAGAGACAAGCGCGTTTAAGCAGATTGTCTTATGCCTTCGTTCCGAACGAACAGCTCTGTGACCCAGTTCGGCGAGTGCGAATTACTTCCTCTTGCGACAACTTGGGCCCCGTTTGTGCACCCCAGATTGAGTGCGATACCTTGCCCCAAGCCCATCGATTTCCTGGTGACAACTCTGAGGAACTGCAGTGGTTTTCTTGTGGGGACGTGTCGCGAACATCGCATCGAAATTGTAAGTTGTGACGGGCTATTCGCACCATTTTGTCGCGAGCTGGCCGGGCATATCCGAAGCCGTTGGTGGTGTTAGTTCTGTTATTGCTGATCTTATAGTGCTTAATTGCTTTGGAATTTATAAAAAAAATTGTAATGTAACAAAATACTTGAATTGATGGAGGTCATGATGGATACTGTACAATGTCACAGACCGAATGACTAAAAAATGTTTTCTGACGTGAAAAACAATCATTTTTTAAAATTCAAAATTAAAGTCAGATTTGCGTTGAGCAGATCGAAATACCTACGGATATGATACTCCTGCACAGAAAACTTTGTTCCTCGTGAGTCTATTTTATAAATCACATTTGTTTTAGAATTTCATTTGCTTTAGAATAACGTAATTTGTATTGATATATGATGATTTTTAGTCTTTGCAAAACAAAAAATTAAAACAAAGTATTTTTATCATTATAAAAAATAAGGAATATTCTTGGATTTTAAAATTTTGCATTTAAAAAGAAATTGCGCAAGAGAAGAAACATCCTCAAGAAAATGTTCATGGAGATGAACTTAAAGCGTTGATAAAACTTTTAAATAGCCTAACATCAAACTAAACAAATTAGAGACTACCAAATAACTTTTTAGAAAATTTATAAACTCATATTGTTGATGCGACAATTTGTATTTTACTAATTCGTATTATTTATAATACTTCAATATTTTTGATTTTTAATTACACTTTTTTATTTTAAAAATATTTCCTTGAAATTCGTAATAACTTTACTTTTTTATCAACTAAATCCACAATAAATTATTTATTATGTTTATGATTATTCGGTATTAAAGCTATTAAGGCATCTAACGTCATTTAGAATTTTTTTTAACTTCTTCTGACCAACGTCCACTAATTTGGACAATTATTGTATTTACTATTGTGACGTGCCCTAATTCTTTTTATGAAATCAACGGTGTCATTAATTACTTTGAATAAATTCTACAAGAAGCGATCACGTTATTTAATTACGTTATTGACTATTATAATTGCAGTCGGAAGAAAGCAAAATCTATCGCGACCGTTATTAAATTGAAAGTGCTATAACAAATATTTATTGTGGATTATTTCTTTAGTAACTCGGTTAACCCGTGGGATGAAAGGGGTTGGGGTTGGTAGTGGGTTAATTTTTGAATATATAAACGACTCTCACGCAATTTTTCATTCCAAATAGTACTAGTGTCAACATATAAAGTATTTATATAAACAAATATATACACTAAAGGATATATGACTGTATATTTTAAGTTTTTAGGGCAAAGGAATAATAGATCCATGAAAAAAAAAAATTTTTATTTTTGCATTCATGGTGCCGGTTAGAAGAGGTTAATGTGTATGGTAACTCCTCCTGAAATTTTGATAGCGAATACGAATTTGTTTTATTTTTAATATAAATAATAATTGTAAATTAATCTTGCAATTGAAAACACCTTCAGACTGCTTTAATATGTTTTTTGGCAAATAAAGTACACATACTTTTTATTTTTTATCCTCTATAACATGACAAAATTTCATTGTAACCTGGGTTATTCATTCTTCGGTACCCTTTTTTCTGAAGCAAAGTAAAAGAACACATATAATCCAAAATAATACAAAAGAACACTACATGACTTTTTTTAAAATTTTGAAAATATTTTTTGCCCTACTTTCAAGTCAAAATTTTATTAAAAATTTTTATTTTTAAAACCTTTCTCATATTATGCATTAATTTTATGGTCCAATAATCATCAAGTTTTCTAACATCCTTCTGTTAATTGATTTTATAATATGTAAAAGAAAAATACTTGTTGATCATCTCGTTCATAACTATTTTCTCTTGATGTTTCAAGAGACCGTACAGGCGTCACTAATTGATTTGCGGCCGTACGAAACTGTGATGCTGAACTGTTTGGACCTTGCCCATCCACAGGATAATTTAAGTCAGATGTATAGTCCGAATCCTCCGAATAGCCTGCTGTTAAAATAAAAAAATTCTATCAGTAACAAATAAAATTAAAATACTTAATATTGTTTATAGTTAATTATTAATTTGAAAAATATTTATGATTTAAAAATATACAAATAAAACTGATGTTCGTAATAATATTATTATATGCATGTTGTTATACATTTTCGAAGTTTGACGACGTGCGACTGTTTTTGTTTAATTTAGTTATTTGATCTCTGGATCTAACCTACAGATTTAATTAATAAAGTATATGATAATTTGATTTTAGTTTGTAAGAGCTTTCACTGTCTGGTGAAATTTTAAAAGCGTTGCCAGTTTATTGGTCCGCGGCTTCCTCAAGCTTAAATTATTTATTCCTTCTATAATCATGTAATGACAATAACACATATATTACACGAGAAAAAACTTATTCAGAACGCGCTGAAATATCTCCTTCGCAGTAATCTAGAAACGATACGCTGGTAGAAAATCTTGTAATTTATTTTAATGTATTAGTATGTATTTTCTTTTGTTTTTAAGTATTTTAAAATATTCAATTTTTTTTAAGTTTTTCTACGTATTTTTAGGAATTTTTCTCACAAAGAGAGTGTACGACATTTGTGCAATGGATTTTCCTGTAACTTTGGAATGTTTTCTAATGTTAAAATAGGAAGGAAGCCGCATCTGTTCGACCTAACGCTCGATTTTTCAAAAGTTATGTGCTCTTTAACAAAAATCTATGAAAAATCGATTTTCGTTTAATCACTGATAACTTCTCAACTATAAATGCTACAGCATTTTAACTCCCGGCATTTGAAAGGTGAGATCAAACCCTATCGATTAAAAAAAACCGCGGCTAACTGAATTAGCAGATTGAAGATTAGTAAAGTGTGTGAAAAGATAACGTAACACACTTCAATATCCTTCCAATAAATATTCGAATACATCTTACAAGAAGCATTCATGAAAGGTTGCAGAAAGACTGCACATAAAATTTATGAAAGTTTAAATAAAAAGCTCGTGCAAAGATTCCGACGCAAACTATTTTTAATCTTAAGTTGAAATATTCCCCGGAATCTTCCAGCAAGATTATCATTATCAATCAGACGTTCTTTCATTGAAAGCTTCATTCATCTTTTGAGTAAGATTACTGTTAGATTGCTGTAAAATTTTGAAGGGATAAAAAGAGTATATATATATATATATATATTGATAGATTAAGAGTATATTAAGAATATATTATTGATAGATATAAGCTAAAGGGAATATAAGATTAAGAATTATTATAAGAATTCGGTAAAGTATTACAGAAAGCTAAAGTACAGCTTACGGAAAACCAGCCTGCAACATTCCATTGAAAGGTTTCAAAAAAGTTTCCTGTAGTGTTCACAGAAAGGAAAAAAAGAGATTCCAAAAATGCGAAAGTTGAATATTATATGAAATCTTTCAGAATCGTTCCTGTAAGCTTACGCGTAACATTGCAAGTAATATTCAACGTTTGCACTTTTCGAATCTTTCTTTTTCCATTCTGTGAACCTTGCGGGAAGCTTTCTTGAAACCTTTGAATGGAATTGTTACAGGCAGGTTTTCCATAAGTTTCAGTTCAGTTCTCTGTAATACATTACCGAAATCTTACAGTAATGCTTCCCTTAAACTTCCAAGAAAGTTTCTTGAAAGTTAGAATGTAATGTTCCCTGGAAGCTTGCTGAAATGTACACTACAAATTTTCCCTAAGTTTCCAATAAATGTTACACTTGAATCTTATAAATAGCTTACCCTAGTCTTTCTCGGAATATTCGATGAAATATTTTAGTATCTGTTCGGGAAATATTCCCTGCAAGTTTTACATTATCTTTCGTGGAATCTTCCTGACATTGATCTGTCCCAGACATTTTCATCTTTCAGGAAGTTTTCCATGAAAACTTCCTGGAAGATTCCAGAAATTTTCCGTGCTGTGTAGGTAATTATAGATATCGAATTAAAACAAATAATGCAATTATTAAAATAGATAATTCAATGGTACTTCCTTACAATAATTTTTTGTTAGAATATATAAATATCCCATAAATGTTAAATATTGCGCATCAATTCAAAGTATTAAATGTGTTTTTGATTATATATAAAGGCAGCAATAGAGCTTTTTGTCAATTAAAAAAAATGATGAGCCAGAACATGAAATATATGACGAAATAAATGAATATATTGATGGTCGATATTCAAGTCCAATGGAAACAGCATGGCGATTACATGAATTCCCTTTATGTAGAAGAAGTCATACTGTTATCCGTTTGGGAGTTCATACAGAGAATCAACAAAAAATAGTTTTTGAAGAAAATAATGAATTAAATGCTCTTGATAAATGGCAAACGACTTTAATTATATGGCTTGAGTTAAATAAAAAAGATAAATTTGCAAGTAATATAAAATACATTATTATACTTCAGTATTATACTTTTAGCTCACACAAAAAGAATCAAATGAGTACACGTTAACAAAAAATTGCGCTATTGGACGTTTAAACATAGTTTCTCATAAAAATTCTGAAAGATTTTTTTAAATCTAAATTTCAATCATGTAAATGGAGTCACTTCTTTTAAAGAATTACGTACTTATAAAAATATAACATAATAATTATAAACAGACAGCAATTACAATGAATTTGATATTAAATGATTTAGAAATTATTAAAATATTCGAAGAAGTATATCGCATAATTATTTTATAATTGCGTAAATTTTTTGTTTTATTCTTATTAGCAAAAAATATTCAAGGAATCAATATTTGGAAGAAATTCTAAAACTATTTCTGTGAAGATTTCAATGAAAATAAAGAAAATTTAGCATTGAATCTGTGACGCGTAGAGATTCCACTTCGGGATTTCACGTGTCTCCGCGAGCCAAAGTCGCAACGCAAGCTACTCTTTCGTGTAATTGCCGTACGCGCCACGGGGTTGCGCGTATGGCATCGTCGGGAAAGGAGCGATAAGAGAGGGGCGCGATCGACGCCGGGCGGGTCGATACGCGCAACGGCTCGAGAGAGAACTTCCGACCGTGAATACGTGCGCACGTGTGACGAACGACTGAGCGACGATAGGCGAAAGAGCGAGAACAAGAAGCGAACGTGAGTGCGATACTCGTGACCAGGGAAAGAGTACCTGGACGACCTTCAAGCCCAGCTGCCGAGGAGATCCGCGCAAAGGCTGCCGTCCTAGCTGCAAGTTCGAGGGGACGAGGAGTGCGGACCTCCGGCCCCGCTGGAGCAATAAACGTCTGCGACTTACTGGAAGTCTGCTTACTTATTTATTTTGTGAGGCCCACGCGTGCGTCCGTGGGCCCTTCTGCGAGCAGGCTGGCCTAACAGCGGTTTGGCCTTCGATTTCGTTTCTCTCTCTCTTACGAGTCGGTGCGGCGACTCGTACGCGTATTCTCTTGTGTCGGTGCACCCGCGAGTGCACCGGCAATCGTAGCCTAGTGAACGCAGAGGCTCGGGTCTCCACGAGAGTGACCGTCAACGTCGTCGTGGTCACCTTGCGACGTGCGAGCGCGTGCGACGGCATCGGCCGGCGCGCTCCCGCTAACACCCCGTGTCATTATTTTTTTGTATTATTTTTCGACGGAGTTAATAAACTATAGCGTTTCTTTTAAATACCTCGCATTACACCTATTACTCGCCGCGTTACCTCTTGCCTGCACAAACCTCGGATACTGCCACTCTCCGTCGGAGTACGATCCGGACGGTCGTACTCGAACTGAGCGGCCGAGCCCGGCAGGAGAAGATCGGAGCGGTGCGTAGCAGCAAAGGCTACGCAGCACATCATACGAAGCGAGAGTTCGGGTCTCACGCGTTGCAGTGGGCCGCGGCGACTCGCAGCGCGGGTGGTCGTCGGGATGCCTTCGGGGCATCCTCGAAGTTAAGTGCTGCTTGGCACCTGGGTGCGAGCGCACCGCACCGGGAAAAGATCATCGGAATACTCTCTCGCGAGAATAATCCGTCCAAATTCCAGCCCGTTACAAATCATATAAATGATTTATTTATATTTGAAGATGTTAATTGTAAGGATTTTGGATTATCAGAACCCAATACTATTATAAACGAAAACAGTTATATTTATAACCAAAAGAAATGTTCAAAAATAATTTTAAAAATTTAAATGCTGATCAAAATTGTATTTTTGAACAAGTAACAAATAATAAAGGTAAAATTAATTTTATCGGCGGTTTTGGAGGTTCAGGTAAAACTTTCTTATATAAGTCGTTGATTTATTATTTCATTTCAAAAGAAAAGAGAATTATTTCGATGACTTGAACTTGTATATTACTCTTCATTCTCTTAGCTAAAGGAATGACTACTCATAGAACTTTTAGATTACCGTTAAATTTAAATAATATTGAAAATGTATTTTTAAAATCAGAATCAGATAAAAGAAAATTACGAGAAGTAGAAGTTATCATGTGGAATAAAGCTTCTATGATATCTAAAGAAGCTTTAGAAATTATTGATCAAATTCTGCGAGATTTATGCTCAAATGATTTATCTTTCGGAGGAAAATTAATTATTTTAAGAGGAGATTTTCGACAAATACTTCTAGTAGTAAAACACGGGTTTAGAACAACAATAATAGAAGACGCTATTAAATATTCTGAATTGTGGTCTTTATTAAAAATTTTTAAATTAAAACAAAATGTTCGATCTCAAAATAATGATTTTTCTAAACTCTTATTAGAAATCGGAGAAGGTAGAATAAATCCTTTTATAATACCTAATGATTAAACATGAGTTAACCAAACTTCAAGATGTGAAGAATTTTAAATTAATTGATAAAAGATACTATCGAGATTGCGGGTTGAAGAGCGGAGCGAGTAGGGGGAAACCCCCCTAATATACACAGTGTGTTCGGAAAAGGTATGCAGACAAGTATACCATCGGATAGAGGTGGCAATTCTGAACTAAAAAGCTCTTAACCATGCTTTTCTCCCCTGCATAATAAGTCAAAAATAAAATAAAAAAACGTACATTTTAAATTAAAAAAAAAAAAAAATAAAGGAAATGGTTTATATAATTATAATATTATTCATGTTATAATAATATTCATATGGAATAAGAATAATAATATTTTAATAGTTACTTTTAACTTTTATGATTAACAGTTCTCTGTTGCTTTATACGTTTAACTTTTAATTCAATTTTTCAAACAAAAACATGATAATTCTTACGTAAATTTTAGGATGTTGGTTGTAAAAAATAAGTTTCGAGACCAATAATCAGAAGCTGGGCTTTGCAAGGAGAGATTATTTTTGTCGTTATAGGATGAGGAGAGACATATGTGTCAGTTTGGGTGCAATCTGTCACCTGAATGTCATATACTCTCCTTGTCAGTGTATTTTAAGAAACTAAATAATAAAATTGTAAGTTTAATATTCAAAAATCAATAAAAAAAGAAGCAATGCGTATCATATTCAAAAAAGTTACTACCGCTTACAGACAATTTGGAAGAATTCTGTGAACAAAATAATCCATTATGATTAAAATATTTGGCTAAGACGGCGCAATCAGTAAATAAACATTTTATTTTCGAGATATAAAAATTGATATTAAAAAGAACTCTAAACTAAAATTCAAAATTTTCATTATTATTAATATAATTGAAAGAAATTATTTGTATATACTGGAAGTGTGCTTGTAAATGATTTAATTTCTGCAATTTTAAATTCGGTTTGTTACCAGCAACAGCACGTTTTCGACATTTCGCGTCACGGGCATCTCTATTCATCTATTTTAATTTATAAAAAATATGAACCCTTACAAAAAAAGCTACTAACGTTCTCGATGCGATTTACATGACCCATAAATGCTGAAGTATTTCGGATAAAATTCATTAATTTTTATTTTAATTTCATGTCTTAATTTTTCGGCAATATTTTTTTCATGGCAAATACGTGAAAAATGCGAATCAAAAGTATTGTAAGCAAGGTTAATAACGTTATTAAAAAAATCAAAAAGAACGCAGAGATTACCTAAATGATTACCGCTGTCAAAAACTTTATACGCTATAAAAAAAATTAGAAGATCATTATTTTGTTCAAAATCTTTATCCTTTCTTGTTAATGTAGATGAATAATCTGAACATTGAAATTTAGAAACACATTTCGTAGCTATGTAACCCGCAATTATTAATAATATTATGATTCGGTAGAGTAGATGTATTATTGGGAAAATTGTTAATATTTTCTAATAAATTATGCATATCTTTAGATAGTATATCATCGTTAGGCATTAGTTAATTCTTAAAAAAAAAATGTGTATAAATATATTTTTAAAACTATATATTCTAAAAACTTATTGCTATCATGCACCGTTACAAACTTAAAACAAAATCAATTTAATACAATAGAAATTACACTATTTTATCAAATTCTACGTTAAATAAAAAATTAATTATTTATTTAATTTATTGCAAAACAAGCCGAGATCAATAAAAAATTAATATCCAATACCATCACCAAGTTTGGAAAATAATCAAAAAATATCTTTACTTAAAAATGTTTTATAAATTCTTTATTTTCATTTTACCTGAAATAAACGCAAATGGTTATTTTTTCGGCACGTATCTGAAATGTCATCTTATAAAAACATTGCCTTTTCATTATATATTATATCTCCGTTCTCAGAACTTTTTACCATTTATTTACTTAAATAAAAATTAACCTTATCTCGTCGTTAGGAAATCTGTGAAATGTCACGGTAGGATTTTTGGCCCTCGAATTCGTGCAGGCGCTGTAAGCACAAAGCGCACTTGAGGACGACATCCTTTCCTACTTATCGCGAAAAACTGAATACTGGATGCGTCAATTTTGAGATTTTTTGAGTTAAAGACGTAGACTGCTAAAGCTCTTCGCGCGGTTTAAATGCCCCAATCAAGCGGAAGATTTAAGGAAGAATTGTTTCCGCTGCAAATTTCTTATCTGATAAAGGATGATTGGATTATTACTATAAAGGTACTTGAAGAGCTTAATAATCATTTTTTGTTATTTATTTAATTATTTTATTATTATAAACAAAAAATACATTTCAAAAGTTAATATATGAACTACCAGCTGGCGCATGCATATTCGCGCGCTTCTGTGGGAAACATTTATGTGGCGGCGCCAAGCTGGCTAACAGAACTAAGGGCCTGTTAGCCAAGATTTCGTCCCCTTCTTATAACCCGTAACTATTCTTCTATATTAGTCTACATCCGTTGGTACTATACTCACCAAGA
Organism: Ormyrus labotus; assembly: GCA_035582975.1. Taxonomy (NCBI): domain Eukaryota; kingdom Metazoa; phylum Arthropoda; class Insecta; order Hymenoptera; family Ormyridae; genus Ormyrus; species Ormyrus labotus. The sequence goes on along the minus strand of JAWWEO010019997.1, from coordinate 485 downwards.
ATGCGGATGAAATACTTTCTAATTATTTTTTTTTTTATAATCACGGTAATATCAATGTATAATAACTCAGGGCAGACTAATTGCCTATGTTGTTAAGATATCGGAGTACTTTCACTCCCTTTTTGGGGTTTTAAGGGTTAAAATGATGCTAAGTAGAATTAACATAATTATTATACGTTGACACTACCGCGATTATAACTATAGAAAAAAAAAACCGCTGCCAAGTCATTGGCAGTTTGCTTTCGCCTAACTAATTTATTGTTACACTATTATCTCGTTTTTATAATTATTTTATTTTTATATAATACTATATATGTTCATTTTAGAATTTAATGAAAAGCGAACAAAATTTAAATATAAATTTTGTTAGCTTTTAAACCTAAAAAACAGAATTTTTGAAATTACTTACGCAAAGCTCGATTTCGCGCCAGCTTGAATAAAAATCATGCACTAAATCAAGCTTTGTACAAGTCGTATCAAAAAAT
>JAWWEO010019996.1:0-11646 GCA_035582975.1 Ormyrus labotus | reverse complement strand
TATCGTCGTACCACAAACACGAAGTCAAGTGAGAATCTTTCGCAGCCGGGGAATAGTTTAGCAAGGATTCAATGTACGCTCGATAAGGATAAGCGTTATTAGGCGGAGAAACGAGTTTTTGATTAAAGAAAACGTCCACTTGATTGAACATGGAATGTAAAAAATTATTAACCGGTGCTACTTTAACATTCTCGCTTTGCTCTTCGGCGGGTACGATTTTTGCCTGAATATAAATCATCGAGTGAGCTAAATCAATATAATGCTCAGTCGCACTGGGAACGACAAATTCTAAAGGCGCCTCGCCCTCGTTGTCGATCGCCGACACGGGTTTGTAGTGCACGTAAGAGCTTTTTTCTATAGACGTTTGCGTACACGGAAAGAAAAATAAAGGAATTATCGCCAGAGTTTTCTTGCGAATAACGCGTGAAAATTTGATAGTACGAATGTCGCAAGCATGTTGAAGCTTTTTTTTACAAAGATCGCACGTGTTTAATGCAAGGTGGACCCTCTCTCTATATTTGCAAAAGGACTACGCTATTTTTCCGTGAGGCTCGTTGCAAATTCAATAGATGTTAGAATTGGATTATTACCTTTTGTATATATCAATAAATGCCGATGTGATTGAATAACCATTTTAAAACTTGTGTTTTGAATTACTTAGATTGCGTCTAATAGTGTCAAAATCGCAAAGGAAAATATGGATAAATATATCATTTGACAATGTTAGAATATGCTTGGGAATTGTTTTTAAGCAAAACAATGAATGAAAATGGTTTCATTTTTAATCTTGCACTTTTATTAACTATGATTTTAAAACTTTAAAGAAAGCATCTATATGCTGTAATGCAATATACGTGAAGATTGAACGGAGCGTGGTCTAGTTGAGTGCAACGAGTGCCACGGAAAAATCTCGTGCTTCTCTTGCAAATAGCGCTTTACAAGACGTCACTTGTTTATAGCACCGGTGGCGCTGATAAGTTTGCAAGAAGTTCTAGAAATTTGATCGTGCGCAGCTTGCTCTTTTCGCATGGCGTGATAGCAAGCTAATAAGGCAAAAAAACACTGAAATATTGCAAGAGAAATACGTAGCGTCCATAGCGTAATGCACTTCCGCACGTTTATCCCTTCATTTTTCTCTCCGTGTAGCCGGTAACGTAAACAGATCGAACTCGCTGGACATGCATTCCGACGAGTGAGAATGTAAAAACGCCATACTTATCTCGGGCAAGAATGTCGGTTATATCTCTAAAATTACTGGTTTTTCTCTTTTTATTTAGCTTCCGAGACGGCTTGCGGGAAACTTTTTTTTTTCTTTTTTTAATACGTTTGGATGCGAGCGCGATGCTACGCGTTCCGCGTGTCTCTTTTGACTGTCGTTTACGTTTCCCAGCAGGTGTTTTATACCCTTTGCCCTTCATTAGATCGACAATTTTGCCTGCAGCTTTCTTCTTTAATACTTCTCCAGACTATTTTGCGCGTAATTTTCCAGCTTCGGAGAAATTTCCCCCTTGTTTGCAACGTCGTCAAAGACGTCTAGTCCTGCTCTTAGAGCTTCATTACCGACAGCTTTCACACCGCGAGTTACGTAAGGAAGAATTCTACGAAACAAGCTTTCAAGCCAAGACCCGACTCCGCTACCGCGTTGGTAACGCGTGCCTGCAAAAACGTTGCTTACACCTCCACCGCAGCCAACTTGTTCGTCGTAGTAGCGCACGTAATGAGCCATACTGTTAACGATTACGCTTAAAATGAAGCGTTATCGTCTAAGTTCCGTACTCGAATGGTATGCGACAGCCATACGTATCTCTTATATCTATAGTTATATTCCGAAAAGAATGATGCAACAGCGGCATATAACGTACAGGAGCAAAATACCTCACGGTGTTTGCGCCGAATCTGTACTTGGATGTGTCGAGCGCTGCGATACGCAAAAGCGCAGCTTGTGTATGACCAACCGTGCATGGTTCGCAAATATCTGTGTAAATAAATATTTGATCGGGTATAGCTCTTACCAGAGAAGCGGGCCTGTTAGCCCTAGCAACTACTCTATCGTCAAATGTACCTATGCGTCTAAACTCTTCCCCCTCGAAGCCGAATATCTGCCTTATTTTTTCGTCAAACTTTAAATAGTGTTTCTCGGGGCATATACAATTTTTTTGTAAAAAATAATATCCGAGTCGAGAGTGATTTTTCGATCGAAAAATTATCCGACATTATTTGCAACTCATTTATTTTAGTAGCTAATTGATCAACATTTTCGTAAATTCCTATCGGAAAGGTCTCCTCTTTTTCGACAGTGTATTTCTTGTAACGGAATTTAATGCTATTCTCCGATTGACGAACGTGAGCAACTGTGCAGGGAATGTGAATTTCTGCTATCCCGACAGACCAGGACCCGTGTAATTTTATTTCACGGGGTAAATACGTGCTGAAGTAGCTCGTTGTGTTGTCTGGAAAATAAATTCCACTACTGTTGCTCGGTAATACGAGATAAAAATTAGTTTGTTCCATCTTCAATTTTTTCAAGCTCGCTTACTTTGACCCAGGAATTAAATTTCTTCGGATAACCAAGCCACTTTACTAGCAATTGTTTGTTAGCTCCACGGCCTTTGCTGCTAATCACGCGCTCGATCTTAAAGCTTTCGTGAGTCACGCGCGTTTTTCCCACCAATACCAATTCAGCCGTATAGAAAAATCCGTCTATGATTTCTCCGTTCAAATCTTCCAAAATGTAGGTGAAAAGGATTTGCCTTTTAGTCCGTCGATTTATGTTAAACACTTCTTCACTGGAATTCTTTTCGTACCCTTTCTCGAAAGTACCCTTCGTACGACAAGAGCCATTTTACTTCTTTTAACTGTGGTTTGTGAATGCGCGTGTTTTTGTAAATTCGGTAGCGCTTCGGCGGCGTTGTAGAGATTCACCTCGTTGGCTTTCATTTTTATACCGCTGTGAAGCGTGTGCTTGTAAGCGTGTACAATTTTTTGACCAACGTCAATGTAACGTCTACTATTTTTATGCGTAAAATAGCGCCAAATGCGCTCGCGTATAGTTCTGTTGAGTCTCTCCATACAGCTGCTTTAATATCGGGGTTCCGCGCGACTCTGAAAATAATATCCTTCTTCTTCAAGAGATTTTGAAAGGCGGCACGGGGGACCGGCCGCGGGCGCGTTTTAAAATTTTCTCAAACGCGCTTGCAACGTTTTGCGCAGTTTTTTCTCGCAGAGGTTCAACCCATGCATATTTACTTAAAACATCGATCACGACTAACAAGTAGCAGATTCCGTCGTTGTAATCTCTCAGCGAAGTTAATTCAATTAAATCGCACTCCCAGAGATCGTCAATATTGGTGACATTGTACTATAGTCTTGAAAATTTTCTCGTCACCGGGCAATGAAGCGTGTAAGCGTCTTGAGTGCTGAGTAAATTTTTTTCTTTTCTTTCTCCGAGGTACTTTTTCCGTTAACGCGCACGAGATTCCGTGAACCGGCGTATCCTGCCTTATGTGTCGGGTCGTAGTAGAGCGTCGCGTAATTATTATTATTTTCTATATCTCCATCTCCAGCCATTTTTTTCTATACCTCGTCGCTTTTGGCGATCTTACAGAGTTGTCAAGCATAGCTGAGTCTGTTATGCCTCGCTTGGCCGTATTTAAAGGAGCAGCCAGTCTCTGACCGATTTTTAATACTTCTAAATTTCCAATCAATTTTTTTGGAGTCTCCGAGGTTTGAATAAATTTTGCAAACTCGCGTAATCCTACAGGGCCTTTTCCCGTTTTTTTATTGTTAACGACGTTTTTTATCAATTCGACAATGTTGGTGCCCTCGATTTTTTTACCATCCAATGTTATCGTACCTGTGTTGTCCCATTTTAAACTATCCGGTGCCACCGACGTTTTCCAATACCTAAGCAAGAGTCTAGCTTTCGGGATATGAGATTTAGGCACGCTCGTAAGTATGTCTTCTTCGTTGAGAGATTCGTGTACATCGTCCGCTTCAATCTCCACGCGTTCCCAAGTTCGCTCGACGTCTTAAGTTATTTCGCTGCCAGAGCAGAGTTTCGCGACAGCTCGTAACCCGGCGTTTTTTGCGACGTCTTCGCGAGTTAACGTTATGCCCTCGTCGCGTGCATATTACGTAATTTGCGAATAATCGCCCTTGCTTCGTGTGCGGGTCGTAACGCGTAGTTTCGTATTGCCAAATTACGTCAATCCGTGTTATTTTATATCCGAGAGAAATGGCTTTTCTTAGCCCGTCGGCAACCCACGTTCCCTCAAACTCTCGCTCGTCAGGGAGCTCTTCTATCCGCATTTCTTCGCAACAAGATCGACGCAAGGCAAAAATCAATCGGTTGTGTATTTTTACCGGAAACACTGGTAAAAATAAATCTCGCGGAGGTAAAATTCTACATTTGACGAGCCCCTCTACGCTCGACAAATCGATAGCATCGCCACCGTTCAAGGCAGCGCATTCAGTGCCGACGAATATACGCGGATGTCCCAAGGGAAATTTACCGCGTTTGCTGATGTACGGATACAAAGAGCAAATGTCGATGTAACTAATCTTTTCTCCTTTGCCGACAGTGTAAGACAAAACAATATTTTCTGTTCGCCCGCCAAAAAACGCGTCTCGTGGATTTAAAACTATTTTGCCGGATAACGGGTGATTTTCGTCAAAACGGGCAATATCCGGAGATGCGTCTTTCCGACGGTCAAACTCGCATTCCCAGATCTCGCGCGTTTCGTAACCAAATGATCTTATTTTTTCCATCCGCGCGAGGGTATTTTCGTAAACCTCGTTGAAGCTTTTCTCGAATTTCATAGTTTTTTCGCGTACAATCTTAAAACACTTAGGATATCCGTGATAATAACACCCTTGGAACTCGTAGACGGTACCTTTTGTCGTCTCACTCGGTAAATAACCGTCCACTAAATAGCCTTCCGGTAATTTATACTCGCGAGCGCGATCAGCATGTATTATTTCGCAACCTCCGGTACGTTCGCAATAAAGCAGCCACTCGACCGCTTTTTGCGAATGTATGCGAATGTCTATATATTTATTTAGATATTTATTTATAATAAGAATGTCTATATATTTATTTATATTTATTTAATATTTTTTAATAACATTTTTTCTAAATACGATCGACCACGCGGAAGCGATAGTCGTAGTTCTTTCAAAAGGGTCTGTATTACCGAGTTTTAAAAATATATTACGAAACGCTAAACAGCTTTGCCTTAAAATCTCGACATCCATCTTGCAATATTCGACGATTTCTTTTTTCAAATCAAACACCGTATTTGAATTTTCCGCGTGCGATTTTAAAAAATCGGCTCTCTCTGATTACGACATTGTATCCGCTCCATAAAATTCTACACGTGGTATAGGTCCTACGTATGATTGATTTTCCCCAGTGTTAAAAAATGGGGAAAATAGCCTTTTTTCGTCGACGCTTTTAATCCAAAAGTTTTTGGAAGCGCTGCTAACTTCATATGAAAATAGTTTAAACTGTCGATAAATTTAGTACGGCCTACCTGTATGTTCATAATATTTTGACCGTTTAAAATTACATCTCAAATAATTCTTTTAAAATAAATTGCGCGTCGAAATCGCGCGCGTTATGTGCGAAGCAAATTGTAACCGTCTGATATTTAGATTAAATATCGCGCGTAACGCGAGATAGCAGGTGTCGCGCCGATCTGTGAGATCTCGCACGGTCTCTTTGCGGGAGTAAGACTGGAAGTCGCTCTCTCGCTCACCGGCCACCGACCAGCTCATACGCTCAACCATTCACTGCTGAAGACAGGATTTGTCGTCAATTCCGAGGTTCACTAGCGAGGCCCATCGGACAGCACGGCCGGTGGGTGATGAGCCATCAATACACCGTAGTGAAATAGGTAATCATTGTAAAAATAGAATTAAGGAAAATAAATTGTTCGTTAAAGTGTCAATAAGGTGTGTTTTCACAATCCAGACCCGCAACATATTTAATAAAATAATATATATAATATTAGATAGTTACAAAATAATTTGTTTAAAATCGGATCTTTTGCGCACGCAGATGCCCAATAACTGCTTTACAGGGTTTTCGCGAAAAATATATTCGCGAATACCGCAGGTATTACAGTGCTGTTTAACATCGTCGATGTTAAGACAGTCTGTACATACTTGCTGTGCGATGCAGAGATTTGGCTCCTGCGCTTTCATCGTTGAATGATTTCGGTAAGCGTTATCCTGCCTCATCTCGAAATCGTAGAAAATAAATGAATTTTTTTTTCGTTTCGTTTTGTTCGCTGTCTATAGGCTGCATGAAACACGAGTCATTAACTTGATGACGTTATTGCAAGGCTAACACCAAGTTATTCCGCACTCGTGTTTCCCGCGATGCTTATGTACCAGCGTGCAGCATGTCTGACACATTTTTAAAAGGTCGCACAGTTTCTTGTTCTTTTTTTTATAACTGTCGACAGGTATATTTATCCGCGCATCCAGCACCAACTGTTCCGCGCGCGTTTTTTTAAAAGAACGTCGACTATCGCAGATAAGCTTCCATTCTTTTTTGTCTCCGTGCACGAATGTTGCTTATTTTTTAAATACATCGCGCCTTCTACAATAGCCCGTGGTAAACATAATCTACTCTCACCTGCATTTAACTTATGTTTACTTGATCCTACTGGCATGTTTACTAATAAAAAGTTTAATGCAAAGCTATCGTCTACCTGAAATTTGGCATTGCTTTGCATTAAACTTTCCATTAGGCTCCATAAATCGGAGTAAGAAAACTCGTCAACTGGTCTAAACGATAGTCCAGCCGCTTCGAGGGCAAAATAATCGTTTTTTATCCCGAGTCCGATTAAATCTCTTTCACCCGTAGAAAGAGATGTGCAATGATTGTGCAGGTCTTTAACAGCCCTCCAACCATAAAACAGGATTAACACTGAGCGGCGCATCGTTTATTTTAACTATATACTCCCTACTATGTAATCAATATTTTTTAACGTACCGCGCGCCTTCCCCGCTAATCGCGAAACGTACACCCGCGGGTTTTAAAATATAATTCTCGCGATACCCTTTACCGGTCTGCACGATATGCGGTAGCTCCTGCTGCCTCTGCTCCTGTTGCTGCTGCTGCTGCTGCTGCTGCCGCGGCTACGGCTGGTGCTGACGACGAATTAGGGTGTGGAGTCTGGCGGGGTCAGATGAGCTTGAAGCTTCAACTGAAAATAATCCGAAAACTTTTTATTTATTTTTATTTTTTTTATTGTTTTTTTAATTACAATTCCGGGGGTGCAATAAAATAATCCCGAGCCCTATCGAGAAGGTCTTTCAATAACTCTAAATCTAAGGAATAAAAAAATGATGATTCATCCTCGCACATGTCGCAATACCATCGGATTTATGCGGCTTTTTGGCACATCTTTAATTTGCACCGTGTATTGCTCCAGAAATTCGAGGTCCATTACACGGGTTGCCGGCGCCTCGTTTTCACCGTTAACTCTACGCCGAATAACTTAAAAAAAAAAGTTTAATAAAAATTCATAAAAAAAATATTATTATTATTTTTAAAAAAACTTACATCCATCAATCCGCAAATTATTTATGTTGGTGTGGTCAAAGATGTGCTGGAATTCATCCACTCCATCCGTCCAACAAAAATCGCACAGTAATGACGCACGTTCATCACGTTCCTCTTTAGTCATCGTCCCCTCAACGCGGTAACGACACATGCGTCTGATAGCTGCGAAAGGCGGCTCGTAATTCTCCTCCATGTAAAGCAAAAACGCCTGCATCTCGTTGATCTCCTCGGCTGCGCCTACAGCCTCTCCGGCGGCGCCTGCCTGAGGGGCTTGAACGGCGCCCTGTTGCGCAATGGGCTCAGCGCCTTCAACGGCGTTCCCCACATCCCGCATGACAGGCACAGAATCCTGTATTTCGTCGGCTACTCCTGCAGCCTCCCCGACGGCGCCTGCCTGAGGGGCTTGAACGGCGCCCTGTTGGGCAATGGGCTCAGCGCCTTTAACGGCATTCCCCAAAGACCGCATGACGGGCACAGAAATCCTGTATCTCATCAGCGTAGGATATTGTTTGTAAGGGACCGCTTTGGAAAAATGCGTTTTTCCCAGCGCTTATTAATTGTAATAAAATTTTTCTTTACGAGTCCTAAACAAATTTCCTTCCAACCGTGATTTTTATAATCTACGAATACATGTATGCAGCTGCTTTACAAATTTCTATTATTACAGTTATCTGTTCGAATGTAGTTTTCTTTCCTTTATCTTTTCGGGTAGGTAAATTTACAAGAAATTTTTATTTGCGGATGTGTGTTTAAAAGATAACACCCTGAGAAAAACGGGTACTTCTCTTAGGCGGGGGTGGTCTAGAACTTCTTATCTTATTTTTATTACTTTTGCCTCAAAACAGGATGCTAGCATCGCCGGTTTCCTTACCTATGCACGGCTAGTTTTACGAAATATAACGAACAATTATTATTATTTAAAAAATGGGACCTCTCCCCACCATCTAGACTCACTCTGAGGTAGAGGCTCGAGTTTTGAGCGTTTTCAGTTCATTTCTAGCTCTCGTAAACTCATCATCATCATTATGGATGAATATTCTTGATTAGACTCGTCTCCGAAATTTGTGACGGAGAATCAAATGAGTTCGACGCGGCTTCAACCAACGCAATTACCCCACAGATGTTAGAAACTGAAAAAAGTGTCGACATCGGTGAAATAAAAGAAGACGGCAACGTGGAATCCCAAAAAAACATCGACGCGTTATTTCGGGAAATTAGCGCGTGGATTTCTGAGCAAGAAAGTGAAAAATCAGTTTGCGACGCAGTGATAAATAACAATTCTTTTTTACAAAGAGAAAACGGAGAGAATTTTACGGATGCAGTGAGCGCTGAGGGGCGAATCGGTGAAAATTTTATGAAAAAAGCTGTGCCGAGTGAGAGTGTTGATTTCCCTTGCCCTGTTGCTTCTATTGAGAGGAAAAGAAAAAAAAAGAACTACCCGCAAAATTGGATATTTCACCTTTAACTCTCTCAGGAATTAGAATAATAGCAGGAGGACCTATCAGTCCAGTAAAAAAGAATACAAAAAGTGCATGCAGCGAAAAGGATTTTAAATAAGTGGTATTTATCAGGAAATCATTCGGTTTGGTATAAAAAATTCGATACTGCTACTTACAAAGCCGGTGAAAAATTCATAGATAGTCATTGTAAAGTCGCTACCGCTGTTTCTCTCGGTGTACAGATTGGGGCATGTATGAACGAGCTTGACGCCGGTGTCAGTAATTTTCGCTATAAATATTTTCCCGGTCATGTAAAAATAGCTATCACGCCGTAACCATTTTTATGGCATTTGGGGGGAATTTGCAGTAACGATAGGAGAAAATCAATAAATCGACAATAGGTTTAATAAGACAAATTAACAACACTTTTATGAAATAATAATAATGGGCGCCAGCTGCTTTAGCAGCACAATAAAATTTCTCAATATCTATCACAAAATTACGAAAGCTAACTCAAATCGATAGAGCACTGTAGGCTCTTACGGGACGCGAATTCCCGAAATTATCGCGAGCGCGATGCGGACGATGCTCGACGCTGAGCACGCGCTACGAATCTAAAGAATTCACCTTTTTAAGATGATGCCCTGGGCCGGTGGTCCTCCGCTTCGACGTCGTCCCCTCGGTACTTGTTGCGCGGGCTGCCTTCCCAGGAAATTGTGTCGTCGAGCACGAATGGCACAAAGACCTATTGTCGCGCGACTATTCTAGTCAGCCTCGCGAGACAAAGTGCCTCACAAAAATGCGACGACCGTACTGGTCGGCGTCGTGAGACAGAGAGTATAACGAAAATGCAACCGTACTAGTCGGCGTCGCGAGACAGAGAGATCGATTCTCTGATGAGCCTCGCGAGATTGCGCGCGCATACGTGTTCGCCGAGCTGTTGCATGCGGCGAACCGCTTTGCGTTTACTGCGCACTTTCGCGCGCATGCCGCTTCGAATCTCTGCATCGCGATGCGGTGCGCGCGCGCTCAGCCGGGACTCGTATTGTCGTTTTCGAGTCCGGCTTCGCGGGTGAATTTGAAAGTGTTTCTTCGGTGCTGATGCTGCGGAGATGGTGCTTGGATGCACCAAGGCAGTCAACGATGCTGACTGACAGGGGTGCAGTTCTTCGTATCTTCGAAATCGTCAGTCTTCACATTTCTGAGGTAAGTGCTCATTCGTGAGCTTCCTTTTTTTATTATCTGTTGTTTTGTTTTGTATGCCTTTTCTAACCTGCATGTACTAATTACTAACTTCTTGGTGAGAGTGCATGCTGGGGAGCTGAGCTCTTCAAACTCTCACCTTGTGTTGATTTCTTTTACTAATTTCTTTTGCTCCATCCTAGGTTTGGGTGTCGGAGCAGTCACCAGCGTGTCTTCTGGATGCTGTCTTCCTGCTTGGAGCTGGTGCGAGAGCTGCATCCTTGTTTGTTAAGTAAAGAGCTATACGCTACTCTTTATTCTTAATGTTGTTTTGTCTTGCATGCTCTTCTTAAACTAATCCGCATGTTTTGGACATTTGCATGCACTTATTAACAACCATGAGAGTGTCTATAAGCAGTGGGGCTGCTTAAGGCCCTCTTCAGCTAAGCTTAAATCCTAATTTGCCTACGTTTTCCTAAGCTGCGCCGAGCATCGGCTTTTTAGGCAGCTCTAAACGACCTATTATTTAAATTATTGTAAACATGCTAAGTGCACGGTTACAACGCATGCGATGCTGAACCTCTGTCGCTGTCATCTTCAGCATCTTTTGATGCTCTAACACCTGTTCCGAGACCGTTGCCAGGAGACTCGTTTACCAAAGAGCCTACACAAGAAACGCTGATTGAATTATTGTATCAATTACCGCAGTTACAGGCTAAAATAACATCATAGTAAGTTTACAATACTTTACATTTTTTTAAATATATTTTGAATAATTTCTTAGTATAATAATATTTCGCTTACAGTTTAAGGATGTTTAACAATCAGCTCTACGATGATGCACTTTGCAATAATATCGCTAATGCTGCTTGGAGGCGAAAAATGTATTTGTTTGTCAAGAATTGAAAAATGACCCGTCTAATTACAGCACCGTACGGAGACGAAAATTTCAATGTTATTCCGAAAGAAACTTTCCATACAGGCTTCAAGTCGTTAGAAAAAAAAGCGTCTTATCGAAAGACGGAGAAAATATCCTCCGAAATTTTCAGAAATTTATTTTGTACTGTCCCATTTTAGCAAATTTAAAACAATTTTACAAAAAGCCTGTATTGAGATTTGTTGGACATAACCTTTTTATTAAAAATTTCAAATAGATCTGTAAAATGTATATTAGGAAGATTAACGAAAGCTTTATGTGAAGTAGATTTAGCCAATAAGTCAACATCTTCATTTCCTTTAATCCCTATATGCGAAGGAATCCAAAAGAATTTTATAAAATTATTGGGGTTTTGCGAAATATACATGTGATACTGTTATAAACTTTCGAGAAGGCCGAAAGTTTATAACCAGTTAAGAAAATTTGTTTGTTTTCAAAAAAAAAAAAGGATTACAGGGTCAGTCCCCCGCTATACAGCCTGGGCAGAAATTCTGTGTTAAGGCTTCTGGGATGAA
>JAWWEO010019995.1:0-11667 GCA_035582975.1 Ormyrus labotus | reverse complement strand
ATTCAGTGGATTAATTTTTTGATTCACAGCTCCACGAAAAAATTCTTTCTCAGACTAGATCATGCTGATGGTATGTTTTTGGGGTTGCTGACTCCCTAACCCACCTAATCGCTGTGTACCTATCCCCTTAACCACTAGTAACTACCGGCAGGCTAGCCCACCTAACTCTGAAAACAGCGAGTTAAGTCACTTATTTTTCTTGAAAAGTTTGAATGTCACACAACAAGCAGGCTAAGTTACCTATCCTTAACCCACCTAACCCCTATATACCTATCCCTAAATTCCTAAAAATATTACTACGAACTCACAAGCAGGCAAACCCATCTGACCCTGGAAAAAACGAGTTGGCAGGAGGGTGTGCAAACACGTAGACATATTAGAGCAAACTCACCGCCATTTGAAAGAAGAAGACTTGTACTTAAAGATGCCAGCCTTTAATTTTGGTGAAAGAAAACAACTGTAAGGATACATAACCTCAAATATGAGAAAGAACAGCGTTTTTTGCACTTTTAGGTTAGGATATCTCGAAAACCAGAGCTGATAGAGCAATTTTGACGCCAGATTTGGATTCAGCGCATCAAAATCCTTCGGAAATATATAGTCTGTTTTCTGGGTCTGAATGTTGATTAAATTTTGTCGGCCTGTGTAATTAATTATAGAAGATATTTTTAATACATTTCTTATGCTTAGCTTGTCCAGATTTATTTTTTGATAAAGCCAAAAACTTACATGGCTTTCCTATCAAAACAGTTACAGACGTGCTTACAAATACAAAGCTTATAAGCAATTTAAGGCACGATTTTAAAAGATTTAAAGGACCAGAATATGATATTTTTTGGGAAATTTTAAAGCAAATAAATGCTTCTACCACCGTAAAATTGACCGGCACAGGTCTTATCGATGAAATTGGTATGCCTAGAGGAAGTTTTGAAGATGTACTTTCTGGCCCTGGCGAATATTTATTGTACCCAATTTTTTTGCGTGACTTTTGGAAATCAGGAACATATCCCCTTAAAACCGATGGAGTTCGAATTATATCTACAAAATATCAACTCAGTGTTGTTAATAAATTGTTGACTTCATATCCACTTAAATTATGGCTTTTAGCAATTGTAATATGTGTCGCAGCAGTTATTATTATCAAATATCTATTGAAAGAGTCATTAGCAGTTGCAGCTTTAGAATTTCTTCGAATATTTGTGGGAAGTTCAAGTCGTAAAGAACCTCGAGAATCGTCTGGAAAAATATTCTTTCTCAATTTTGTGTTTGCTACTTTTGGGATTCGTTCGTACATTCAAAGTTGTTTAAACATCATCAATACTATACCGGATTGGATACCACAGATAAACAGCCTTGATGATTTAAACAAGTCTGATTTAATTATCAAGGGACATCCTGACTATAAAAAGTGGATTTTTCATTCAAATATTGAAAAACATTTCCAAGGAAATAATAATGATTATCAAGCATGTATCGATGAGCTTATAAATGGTGGACATATCGTATGCTTACTTGACGAAGATGCTATACCATACTTTTTAAATGAAACGTTATCTTATGTTCACGTTGCTAAAGATTATTTCATGAAACGAAATTCTAATTTTATGTGTACGGAAGATTGGCCTCTTCTCTCTAAATTTAATTACATAATAATTTGGTTGTATTCCGCTGGATTAGCTCAATACTTATACGACAGAAGAAATTCTTATAAATATCACGGTGCTTTAGATACTGTAAATGTGGAAGAAATAACTATTGGGTTATGGTTTTTAAAAATTGGGTTTGTCATATCTTTATTAGTAATATTTCTTGAAATTTTTTATCAGCGATTCTTTGCACGTAAAATAAAGAATTCTTAATTATAATATTTCGATGAAAAAGGTGGTTTTAAGATATTCATATAGGAGCTGATTACTAATAATTATTAATTTATTCATAGACGTTCATCTTGTTGTGTATTATGAAATATGTTTTCGATATCCACATTAAATTGAATATATAATATACAGGAGGTATTGTGAATTTATTGTTCGAATATAAAAATATCGATATTAGTCAATACAGTCTTCGTTGAAGGTAAAGGTGAAACGCCTTTTAATAAAGCAATAATTGGCTTTGTTCTCGTAATCGGAGAATGAATTGTATCAATGGTAACGATACTTCTTGAAATGATTACGTTTTAAATCCACAAGCATTTTAAGAAAGTCTACAAATAAATCGTTTGTTCTTGAAGTTTGATTATTACCTCTATATCTGAATACTAATTTTCGAGTTTTTCGAAGACCAAATGATGCATTTAATCACTTTTTCTTTTTATTTCACTTTAGTGTTCGATGACCTACACGTAGTGGTAATTAATTTAGAATTTTGTAATATGTATAAATATTACACTTTATGAAATGTATTACGTTCAATGATGTAAAATAAATAAAAATGACTAAAAATCTATTTTTAATTCTTTTAAAAATGGTCAGCCGGAACAACGCAAGCTAAAAATTTCGCGCGTTTCTCATAATTAAAGCGAAGTTTAAGTAAAATATTCGACAAGCCAAGCAGCAATCTCCAGTTTAATTCTGCCATTAGCCTGAAATTCCTCTGCAAAACAGCTCCATCGTAACAAAAATACGAGTGAGCAGCGACTCTTGCGCGGGGCGCAGCGGAGGAGTTTCGCGCATTACTGCCCGGCGTCACGTTCAAAGGGCTATAAAGAGCGTTAAAAGAGCTACATTCTCGACTCTCCTGCGAGCTATATTCGGGCGTAAATCAGGATTTACGGCGCAATTTTGCCGGCGCGCCCCCCGAACGATCCATCAGCGAGCGTCATAGCCATCCTTGGGGGGGGCAGCGTCGGGCCTGCATAAGCGCGCGTATTGATAATTTTCGCGCTGCTCGCGCGACTTTTAATATCACCGTTTGGCGCGGACGTTTAACGTGGGTCTAGTTAGGGCCTGGAGAATGGAGAAAGGTTCCGTTCGACGATTATTGGATCGTTAGAAAAAATTTCAATCAGACAGATTGATTTTATAAAAACGTAGTTTTATTGTTTCGTTACTTTTATTCCTGTCTTGTTTCATTCATATTTTCTACTTTGATGAAAAAGTCCAGATGACCTACGCTAAGATTGTAGTGCGGGTATTTCTATAAATAGAAATGCATTGTTTAACAAATGCCAAAATAGAACTTCATGTAATATTCGTTGATCGGAAAACGTGAACTTCACCGGTGTATACCAAGAAACGTGTTTACTTAGTGTACTCTTGTGGACTTAACCTACATTGTGCAGAAAATTAGTCACGACACGCAATCAAACATCGTGTGCCACGAGCTTAACCAGATCCAAGAAATTTCACATTTTTAAACTTTTGCATAGTTTAAAAAATGCATATACATCTGCTTTTAATTGATCATTTTTTGCGTGGGTCACATTTGTTCCTTCGTTTATTATTTAAAAAAAATTGTACTAGCTTTAAATTTTTGCTAAAAATTCTCTCAAAAAAATAAAAAAAACAAAAAAAAAAAAAATATATCCTGCAAATTTTGAATTCAGATTCGGGATTCGTTGTACGGTTTATGGAAATGAAATTGAATTTTGCTACTGCAAACAAGAGGTATACAGTGAATATAAAGCAGAGAATGGATATTAGGGTTAATTAAATACTGCGTGTATACAACATAGATTAATATTTGGATACACGCAAAATTTACAAATGCAATTATTTTTGAAGTGTTACAAAATTACACGAAAACCAGCGATACGAATCTTAAATTTGCATATAGAGAGCAAAAATAAATTAAAATATTAAAATTTAATTAAAAATCTTTTAGGAAGATAGTAATCGAAACGCTTTTTCAGTTTCATTCAAAAAGTTTGCAGAGTTTATTATTTTTTTCAACTCCGAACTAATACTTATCAAAAGTTCACATGATAATGTAATCAGCTTCTGTTTGCATTTTCTTCCTCGTATTATTTTCCAGTATTTTTCTGCTCTTATTTAAGAATAGAAAAAAACTTCATACCGCATTTACTCTGCATATTTTCAATATATTTGTTCCGGAGCACACAACCATAATTAAAAAAATATTTCAAATGAGCAATTACAGGATTGAGCGTCATACCAGCCCTAAAAGACAAAAAGCCCCGGAAAACAAAGCCAAACTTTTCACGCTTCAGCCGACCGCGGTGACTAATTGACTCCGGCCATATCAGCTCGGAACAATGCCCCAACTTTTCCTTCTCCTCCGGGGTCGCGCGGATCGCGGAAGAAAAAGTGCCATTAGCATGTGCAGCCGCGGCTTTTTTTTTCCCTCGCGCACATATCGAGCACGTCATGCACCGTAAATAAACGAGACGAGCTGCGCGCGCTGCACGCGCGCCAGGAAAGCGAACCGCAGGAGGAGGACCTTAGAAAAGAGCCTCCTCGGGAACTTTCACCACTTTGCATTGTGCGGCGCGTCTCCCGAGTCTTCCGTCATTTCTCATCAACGGACCGCTAAGCACGGCGAAAACTCCTCGAGAAAATGCAAGTACGCGCGGCGACGCGCGCGCGGGTTTCGTTTCTTTTCTTTTCTCCTCTCTTTTTTTTTTTGAGGAAAATTGGGAGGAAGTGTTTTCTGCTCTGCGGATCGAGGAAGTGGGTTAAGATGCACTTAGTTTGTCAGATAAGTTACTGATTCACTCGAGTGCTTTATTCTTCGCGGTTTTCCTGCTCGCTCTGCATTTAAATGCGCGACGACTTGAAATTGCAAAACTGCAGAATTTGTAAATTTCGCGATTTTCATTACGAAAGCTACTTCGAGGCTTTTTTTTTATGCTGGTTGTACTGAAAGTAAGTGCACGAATTAAAGCTATTTTTGTAAAAGGATAAAGTTCTAAAATTAAGTGAATTACATAATATTGCTAAACAATAGATCACGCGTCATTATGTCACATGGTCCCTTGTTATTTTCCCGGATAAAGTAAGATTAAATTATTTCCATCGCATGCTTTTGCACAATGACAACATATACGGGCGCAAGTACGCATATAAACATAAATTACTCTTACGAAAATATTGCGAAACCCGCCATCATAGAGCAAAAGACCTTTTTCCAAAGAACGACGAAAGAATGAATTCGTCGTCAGCTTTAAAAAAAAAGTCCATCATCGATCTAAGTAAACTCGTAAATTTTCGTTCGCTTCCATTCCGAAGGAGCAAAAATAGTCGCCAGGCCTCGAGACTTTCCTCGCTCGTTTCTAAAATTAAAAAAAGGAGAAGGAGAAAAAAAAAAGAGCGGCACACACACCCGAGTGCAGCTCTCCGCGTCACGAGAGTCCATTCAGCGAAACTATAAATAGTGGCGAAGACTCTCCCGCGGTCGAGTGCTCGCGCATAAACGTATGTACCTCGTCATTCACGTCTAATAAGCGGAGAAATTGAAAGAGGAGAGTCGCGCGCGCGTAAGCCGATAATAAGTCCGCTTTCTCATTCAAAATCTCATCCCATTCAGACGTCCGGAGTCCTTTCTTTTCCCTTCGTACGTCGTTTGTTACGGCCTCCCTCCTTCGGCGGCTCTTTCTTCTTCCGGCTGCCGGATCTTTTTTTTCTCTCTCTCGCGGCTCCCTGCCCTTTGTAAGCTTCTTTGCGAGTTGTTCGCGTATAAGTTGAGTTCGCGATTTGCATTATCCTTTGTTGTATTTTTCGAAGGTTCATTCTTCTTTTTTTTTTAGCTTCTTTTAAACTCTCGACCGTTTCGCTGTCAAGGCTTTTCTGAATGAAATTGCGTCGGGTATTAAAAGAGTTGTGTAAAAAAAATTAAAATTAATTTGTCGAATCGAATTTTAACAGGAAAATGTTGTCAATATGTTTAATTCCAGTTGCGTGATTATCTTGCAAATTATTATAACTCGTAATATTAAAAAAGCTCAACAATTAATTATAAATTAATCCATAATTCAGCTCGACTCGTAAACGGAAGGTCAATACCGTGGCTGTCTATTTCAGCCTACTTTTACGCTAAGGGTCAGTTATTTCGAGGCACTTTAAAAATAAAAATATCCACCGAATGAAGAATAATAATTTTCACAATCTGCCCTTTCAGCCTCATCCGAGACCGGCGACAGTGTCGGCAGTTCCAATTATATACCCCTGAAAAATATTCCGCGTAATCCGCGAATTCACGATACGATAATACTTTCGCTCTCCATTTGCATTCGTTCTTTCGCACGCTTTTTATATGCACTCGATTCTAACGGCGCGGTAAACTACGCCAGGATAATGTCCAAATTGCTCGGAGACACGCGATCCATATTTTTGCTGGCCATCCTCTCTCTCTCTCTCTTTTCTTTCTGCTCGGCGGCTTTTCCATGTTATGCGCCTCCTTTTTCGGCGATCGATTTCTCGCTGTTTGTGACTTACGGTACACACTTTCCGGCGGAACTCGTGTGTACTGATTCGACGCGGATAAGGTGTAACGAGTAATTTGGATGATGGAAATAATGTCGGGACTTAAAATAGCTAGATCCCCGGTGGATTTTCCCGAAAGTAGATTGTTTTTTTAACGTAATGAGGGAGGGAGTAATGCTTTTATCGATAAATTTAATAATCTTTTGCGCGAAACGTGTAATGAATATCAGTATGAAGTACGTGAAAGAAAGCAGGGCAGTGTCGATTCAATATTAAAACAAAAACAATATTTCAAACAAAAAATATTTTTAAAAAACCGATTATCCTGGTTATTAATAAAGAATACATTTTGACGTCATTTTATGTGTTTAATGTGAATTACGAGATTAATTTCGAAAGAGAACACTTTTTCAGTAAAAATTAAAATATCGTTCATTGATTCGTTTCCTTTTTTTATGCCCACGATTGAAAAAATAATTTTTCCTTTGTGTAACGAAAGAAAATAAATCGAACCAGAGCACAGAGCGCTTCGTCTGTTTCCCTCAAGTAAATTTTCTCTTTGAAACCACTCCCTTCGTCCAATACCTCCCGCACTCCTTTCCGCCTCGGGAATAAGTCACTGCTCTCAAAAACCATTGCAGCCGTCAGTTTTCTCTCTCGCGAAAAGCCCGCGTTTAAGTAGTTCTAGTCTGATTTCCGCGAAACGCGCGCGCGTACAAAAAAAAAAGAAAAAAGAACAGAAGAATGAACAGCCTGGCGTGAGTTGTCGAACTCGTTGTTGTCGTGAATGACGCTGCGATTGCCGCGGCTAATTTATGCCGGCGACCGAGTGACTGATGGAAGAATCATTTGCATGTAGGAGCTGTAAATCAATTCGCCGAGAATTAGAGTTTCGTCTAACGAGTGGATCCGGTCGAGGGATATATTCTATTCTATACGGGGGGACTTCTGTTTTGATTTGTCGCTCGGTGAAAAGAAATGCGGACGAAAGCGATAAATGTACGAATGATAATTCAATGCTGCGACGATTTATTTTTGCTTTCTTCGAATTGGTGATCAATTATTTGGTTGTTGGATGTCGAGGAGATAAGGGAATTCTGCTTTTTCATTAATTAATACGCGAAGCCTTCCTGGAAATTGAATCAATTTTTAAATGTACACGAAGATAAGATCTCTTTTACTCGTCTTACTACTCCCCGAGAATAAGCTGTTTTACCCAGGTCATTTGTAACACTTGAATTTCTACTAAAAAATATTGGCAAACAGAATTTTCAGGGCAACAACTTTTCTTACTTGATAAAACTGCATCGCCACGTAACGGTGGTGATCGGGCACTAAAAAGTTTTTTTTTTTATCTCACAGCGGGCAGTTGGCTTTACGACTTGAGCTTTGACAAAATGAAGACTCAGTAGACGAGGTGTTATACGGGTCACGCTTTACGATAACTCCTTTTTTTTCCACGACTCTCACGTCAGAAGCAAAATTTTTACGGTTGGACGTAAAGATTCGCCAACTGCTGTCTCGCCTACAAATGAAACTTATGGCAATGGTTAAAAAATTTTCCGTATCTAATGCAGCGGCGAGAAGAGTAAACAGGACTCGGACTTTGAACTGACGCTTTAGCGCCGTAAATTTCGAGCTGCAAAATTAGGCTTGAAATATTTAAGCGTCGGTCTCGAAGGTTATCTCGTCGTTGCGTGAGAAATGTGTTGGGGCTGATTGTAAATAATTCACGGCGTCGTTGATATCATGAAGATAAATAGATACTTAACAGGATTAGTACGCAGTTGACGGGGAAAGAGAATTATTATTTTGGGAAATATTTTGACAAAAGATCTTAACGTTTTTTGTAAATGAATTTTCGTATTTAGTCAGTTATTTTTTCCTTTAAATACACTTTTTGGGACTGCTTATAATATATACATAGTTATGTAATTTTCAATTAATTAATAATTAATTAATTTTTTCCATGTAAAATAAAAAAATGTCACATACATATATAATAATGTTTATTCCAATTGTCCCACATATCCATATGGTGCAATATCCACATTACATTCAATTCTCAGCGTACTTTCCAAACCTAATTTCAGTCCTCACACTCGAAAAACACCAGAAGCCCACTCGAAACATGTCGAAATAAAAAGTAACGACATCACCTCTCAAAGACATCCGGAAGCTCGACACGAAACCCAGAAGCGTCTCCGGCGCTTAAGGGACGTGTCGCAAACGTCGCCGCATTACTCGCGATACCGATCTCCATCTTCCCCGCGGGCCTCGGGAGGAAAAATGCTTTTGCAATGACTCAAACTGCGCGCGGCGCGGCTCAGTTCCCGACCGTGACGGAACGATTTCGTTCTTCTCTCCTCTTTTCGCCCCTTGCGAAACTCCTGACGCTTCTCGAATTTTTAGCGGCAGGCTGATGCCTGCGCCGAGCAGCTTGACAAATGCTGCCTGGATGGGGGCAGCTTTTTTTGGGGGGGAGGAGGACGCGATATTTTAAAGCTGACGAGGACGGCCGTTTTTTGGGATGAATTCCGATTGAGGTGTGCGGAGGCTTTTTTCGAATGGCTGTGACTGCGCCTGACGTTTTTATGAGAGAAATAAATTTTTATTCAATCGTTGGAGCTCGATTTTTGACAATATTAAATAAATAGCAAGTAACAACATATTTTTTAGTATTTAAAATACACAATATCAATAGGACAATTATATCATTTTAGCCTAGTCCCACCACACTCAGATTTTTCTACTGAATCTGCAGAAACCCAGAAACCTTCTTAATTGCGTAACTCTGCCCACCTAAAAACTATCGTCCGTAATCCAGGAATCCGCTAAACTTTCTCAAATCGCATTAACATTCTACACTCTTTTCCTCGCCGCGCGCAATTACCCGGCTCGCTCAATTGAAAATCTTAATTTTCAATTGAGCGCGCGCGGCCGACTGAAAATAAAAGGCCGAACGCGAATCGTCGTCGCGGGGCCTCCCCTGGCAACAACAACAACAACAACGACGACGACCGACGCATCGCGGTGCGCGCGAGGCTTTCCAGAACGGAACGGAAGTTTCTCGTTTCCTACTTTTTAATTAGGCCTGACGATGATAAATTCTTACGACTTTAATTGAGAGAGTGTGGCGCTGTTACCGCCGCCGCCGCCGCCGCCGCCGCCACTGCCGCTGCTTACGTCCGTACCAGGAAGTCGGTTCTTGCCCGTCCAATTAGTCGTCCTCCCCTGGGTTAACGATATACCGCGGCGAGAGGAGGTATGGACACGACGGCGAGAGGCGTCGAAAAGTGAACTTTGCGAGCGGGGGAAAGTTGACCAAGTTTCTCGGGGGGGAAGTGGACGGGAGGCGATACTTCGGGGAGTGGAATATGTATTACTTTCGTTGCAACTTTTTACTGGGGAGGCTGTTTTCTTATTGGAATTGGCGATTGTCTGTGCATTCAGAAGGGGACTTTTTGGTCGTGAAATCAAATTTCTCTGATGGAAAAATTATGCCTCTTCGAAAGATTGGAGATATCGGGCATTTAAATTATAACGGAGAAACCGGCGGACAATGACTAACCATAGATTTGATTTTCTATCGTAAAAGAAAGCGAATTTAGTATTCATGTAAAATTGATGTGTTCCGTTAAATGTGAATGATGAATAATGAGATACGCGAGTATAATGTAAGATACGATTCAAACTACGTTTTTCGAACTACATTCGGCACACTAATTTACGGCAATCAGAAAAAGAGCCGTCCGCGTCGTCCTTTAGAAACTAAACTCCAAAACAAAGCCCAAAGCTTAATTCGAAGCTCACAAAAGCCCACAGCCTAATCGTTTGACACCGGTTAATTAAACCCCCTTTCACATCGAATTTCTCTATTAATCACCGTCGCTTTGCATGACGTCGAACTTTCTTTCGATATACACTTCGGCTCATTGAACCGAGCGAGCGAGGAAGGTTTATTAAAACTTGATACTGTTACACTTAATTATCTCGTACGGAATAACGCCGCGTCGATGCATCGCCGCGCGCGGCAAAATTATCGGCAGTCCAACTCTCGAGATTACACAGAGTTTCCAGGGGCCTCCGTCATTATCGAATTTACCGCGGTGCGTGTCGCAAGTGATTGATCTACTGGCACTATTACTTCTCGAACAATGTATAAAGCAACGCCGACCCAGAAAGTGCATAACTGTATCGATTTTATAACATTACTTACGCACTTTTTGCGCGATAAGGATTGTGTGTAAAGTGGATTCTGAGGTGTCGAGCGATCTTGGAGCAAGTTTTTTTTTTTTTTATTATACTGGCTATTCGAGAGGGGAATGCCTTAGTTTTACTTGTACGCGTGTCGAAACTTTTTTTTTTGCTTATAACGGTTTTGGAGTAATTGTTTCGTGAAGAAGTTAATTTAGTCTTTGGAATAATTTACTGTAATTTGCTTCAGTAAAGAGCTGTAATGGACAATAAATAAAAACCACTTCCTATAGTCGGACAATAGTCATTTGACAAAGTGCTGATAATATCAAATTTTAATTTTGATTTGATAATTAAAGTTTCTAACGGTATTGAATATAATTTAAGAAAAAATACATTAAACATTAAACAATATTAATATCCCCAGAAATTTCCGAACTACCCGATCACCGATACCAGTACCTCCTCTTAAGCGGGCATCGCCCTCGTCTCCGGCACAATTTAAATATCGTTCCGCGTTGACGATTCAATCTTGGGCGGCTTACACGGAGTGAAGCCCCCGTGAAAACGCAATAATTAACGAGCGCGAGGTCATCGCGCCGGCGACGCGAGGCGCAATCAAAAAGAGAGAGTAGCCTCGGCCGAGAGTCCGAGGATGCTGTTTTGTTCCGCTCGACGGGTAATGAGTCGAGCCGGTCGGGATTCGAGTCGCGGAGAATTTTGGAATAATTAACGAGGGGCGCCGCTTGATTTTGAGTTTTGTGTACTTCTGTTGCTGTTTGTTTAAATGTGGAATTGGAATTTAATTAGGGATTTGCGCTCACGTCGTTCTTGATCGTTTCCCAAGCAGTGGATTTAATAATTATTATTCGAGGATTGGTTAGGTCTCGTTTGTTTTCCGATTCGAATGATTTTCAAACATAATTAAGTGAACTGATTAAATGATGAATTAATTATTGGAAATATTTTGCAATTAGCAAGTATATTCAACGATAAATCTATATTTATATATTCCCGCGTAAAAATAATTTAGTTTAGCCCAAACTTGGGCCAAGTTTCCTATGGCTGAACTTTGGGCTAAACGTGG
>JAWWEO010019994.1:0-11668 GCA_035582975.1 Ormyrus labotus | reverse complement strand
TATAATTAACGCTAATCACATAGTAAAGATAGTTCAGATATATAAATATTTTTCAATAACAGCAACTACAAAATGTAAGCATATTCAAAAATATATTAGTAAATTAAATAACTAAAAAGGACTGAAATCTCCCTTAAAAATTAACTTTTAAAAAAAAGTAAAAGGTTAGGCGAGTTTGATGTGTTTCGCATTATCATCGATGGCAAACACATAGTAAATATAGTTTAAATATATAAATATTTCAATAACATATGGATTTTCTTCCAGAGCCGATATATCGGGCTTTCCGATCCTCTAGAGGTTAAATGTCTTTAAGGTAGTACTACCGATACGGAACTAGTAGAGCGAGTGTCTAGTTGCATTTGACTTCGTTGCATGAAAATTTAATGTTTAATTTTATATTTTAATGTGTTTATTTTATCCTTAGAATTAAAACTGACCACCTCTCGGACCACCGTTTACCTACAGTTCAACGACTACGTGAGATTTTAAAAGTGTGCAACATTTTAACCTCTTGCGACGATGCCACACCACATAAGTATATTTACTTATGTGGTGGTAATAGCGCAACATCCGTGAAATTTTATTTTCGTTTATTTATTATTACGTCGACAGGCTCTGAATTCCTGCTTTCAAGCATTTAAAATATTCGTTCATTCCATAACTAAAAATCTGCAAAATTTTAGTGATTTCTGAACGGTCAGTTTTATGCAATTAAGAGTTTTAGAGAAATGCGCGTATGTATGGAAATTAAAATATTTATAACTTTTTTCTCAAGCTCCACAGCCTTGCCAAATTTTAACAGAGTTTTTTCTTAAGGTAGTTCTAGTGTCAAATAATTAACGACAAGAATGCGATTAAACTTTAGAAAATATTAGATTAGTTTATAAAAAAGATGTAGTTAAAATTTCAAAAACATTGACAGCTTCTAAGGCGAGAAATAAATGTTTCAATTTTTAGCGATTTAACACGGGCTCTTATGCGGAATGGGATTTTTTGCTCTTCACATTATGATATTTCAGCAATTGACGACAAGGTTTGAATGAAATTTTTTAATTCAGTAGAAAAATCTTCAAGCATTATATATCTGTTTTCAAAATATGCATTCAGAGCATTAATTAGTAATATAATCATCGTCAAAGTCGTCTTTTGTTTACATCGGCGCAGTGATGTATAACTATATTTATAAAATATGGCGCACGCTTCACGCAGTTCTGTACGTCTATATTTATAAATAATATCTACCAACACGCTAAATTTCAGAATATTCTGAACGGTAAATCACTTTTCGGTAGTACTACCTTAAATAGCAATAGAAGTGCCTTATTTTACTTCGAATAGTTCTTCAAAAAATTTTTAATTTTATTTCATCTGTTTGTTTATTTGCCGGAATAATAGCGTTACACTACAATTTACAATGTCGTAAGAGGTGAATAAAATTACCTGTTCGTAACTTTGGCATAGATAACTTACTAAATCTTACATAATGCTTAAAAACTAAAAACTATAATAGAAATAATTGCATTTTTATCACAGAACTCATATAACACTCATTAAAATCATCCCATTTCGAGAATGACATTTACTTCTTAATGACGTTCACGTAAAGTACTCCTCTTTGCTTTCTAAATATTCAGAATTTTTTGTCATAGTACGTAAGTGGGTGCTTATAAATACATTCTGTTTACTAATACAGTATCAATCGATTTTTCTGCGAAATATCCGCTTAACGCACTTACGCCAAATATTAAATCCTTTTTGCCACGATGCAACACATGCTATTTTCAAATTCAATAAATAAAGGTGTTTTTCTTTTAATTAATTTATAGTCGCATCGACAACAAGGCCATTAGCGACTTGCATAAAGGCTGTTCATTATCTTTATTTATTTAGCTTTTTCGGCTGATTTCTTGAAGGAAATATCGAAAAATAAGCTGGATTTACTTTTCAACTCGTGTTTACTCATTTTTTTGTATTTTTCGAAATATTTCATGTTATTTTTAAATATTAAAATAAAATTTTATTCATCGGGTCTTTCTAAAACTATAAACATTTGCAATTAGAATTACTTGCATTTGAAAAATTTTATAGACTTTAAAATACCGTCTGATTACCTGAAAATTTTTAAAAATATGTAAATTCTTTTATATAAACAGTTCCTAGAAATGTTTAAGGCACAACATTACATCACATGTGATTTTTACAGGTAATCAACATAATGAGAAAACGCAAACTTGAAGTTATAATATTCCATTACTATAAGAGTGAGTTCTAATCAGTTGGAAGCAAAACTTTTTAAAAGCGTGTGTAACAGGAAAGTTATGAAATTCAGTGAGAAATTCAACGAAAGACTCTGCAGAAGAAAAATCAATGCCAACTTTTTGCGAACAAATTATTAAGATCTACTCGTGCCCTCCGATGATTTACTACGTTTACAAAACTGCCGCTAAAAAATTAGCATAAGAGTGTAAATCAAGGCACTCGCAAAATGCGCATACACCTAGTTAAAAGCACCGAGGAAGTCCGAGAAGACCGTCGAAGAAATATGAAGTAAGTGGAAGGAGTCTTCGGGAATCTAGAGCAAAGTCGTAAAGCTTACGCCGCTCGTGGCTATCCTCGCAAAAATATGTATGTATGAGCGCGGCGGCCACTTGCCATTTTTGTTTGCCGCATATCACTGATATATAAGTCGTGAATTCGCAAAATAAATTTGCTCGCTATGTGAAATGCATGCAAGATTTTCGTGGTTTAGTTATGCTTTTTCTATGTACAGAAAATAAAATTTCTTCATTTGCAAAGCTGATGGAATCAAATTGTAATTGTCAATTTCAAAAATTCAGATTTTAGTCCTCAAAAACGAGTGCACATGTCCTGCATTAAATCCAGGAAAATCTCTCACGAACAAGAACCTATTTTACGTTAAAAATAAAACCGAAACTTTCCATAAAAATTTCAGGTTAAAGTTAATTTTCGAAAGACAAAATGAACAAGCTCTTTCCAATATACAATGGCTAAAATTTCGCTGTAGCCACGAATCCCTGCATTATACAACTCTGCTTGTTTATTTGCCAATATACCCACGAGTGGTTGCGCGAGGAAATTTATTATTCTTAAAACCGGCGGGACGCAAATCGCGTCGTAAAAATATTGCATCCGACGCCGGTGGTACGTCATCGTTCGTAGCTCTATATCTCTCTCTCCCTCCCCCTGAACAAATGACTTTAGCGAGGACGCCTTATCGCCCTTCGCTCTTCGAGCATAAAAGGAAATGCAGAAGGCAATAAGCTGGAAAGTGGGCTACCGAGCACCAAAGATTCACGAAATTGACGTCATCGTCGAAGGGAAAAGAGAGAATTTTCCTTATTTCCACCGTACCGCTCGATATGAACGATTTCCCTCTCCCCGTCGCTGAGCTCTTTTTATTATTCGACGCGGCTCGGGCAATAAACACCTACAACTGAATTTTCCTTTCAGCTCTTTCGACCATCAAGAAACCCATAAATCTAAAGGCGTCTCGAGAGGTCAAAAGCGTTGCGAATCAACTGGATTATTAAGAAGTGGAAAAAGCACTCGGGGAAAAATTTCATAACGAGAGACGACGCGGAGGAAGAGCGCGATGGTGGCGCAACTCGCTTACCCACCTGCATCCGAACATTCTAGATACGAGCAAGCAATGTTCTACAACTAAAATTACAATGCAACCGGCGGCGCAGACGCTTGTATGCAGATGCAACTCGCTCTCCCGTACAAACGCATTCCTTTGTTATTCTCCGATGCAGCCTCCTATCCTCCCACGCCCATACATCTAAATATATGTCGGTCTTTGCTGCTTTGGTAATGCGCTGCCAATTGCCTGCTGAATAAATCATCCTCGTTACTGCTCCTATATCGTCACTACATCAATATAACGGCAGAAATTAACTGAAACCGTTACTAAATTTGCCAAATTAATTATCCTTAATTGCGTTTTAAATTGAGCACTGTGCGTTGATTGCCATTACGTTTATATAATAATTAAATTCCTTTGGCAGCGTGATAACGAACGATAATTAATATAATAAAATGTTTCGAAGTCATCTTCACATTGCAGAGGGTCTTTTGCTCCGAATGCGCCATTCAGCGCATAGAGGACCCGTAATTCACGTTTCGCGGAAAACCAATTATGCGGCCTTCTAGGAACGACAGGATAAACGATAAGGGAAGAAAAATTAATCTGAACTGCAAAGGAATTTCTTCCAAGATTTCAGCTCTCCTCGGCGCTCGCCTCCGACTCCCTATACATACGAATATCGATCGGCTCTCGCTCGCTCCGCGCCGTATTCCAATTCACCTCGAACGCCGGCGAATACTTTATGGCACCGGTGCACAGAGTCCCTTGCCAATTACCTTGGACTTGTGCTAATGAACTACGGAACGGCTAATTGTAATTAGCCAGCCGGCGCGTGCAGCGACTGATGTTCGCGCGCGCGCTACACTGTCAAGAACCGGGGAACGAACCGCCGAAAATGTTCATTTGGATTTTTCTAATTTGAAATACGCGCGGAACTTGGGATCTTGGCGAAACTCCCGGGAAACCAATCGCGGGCACGTGGGCTTTTATGCGCAATGGCAATCAGTATTAGCAGCTCTGTTAAAAATGTTAGGGGGAAGAAACTTTCGGACCCTTTCCTTCTGTCAAGCCAATTTTCTGAAACAGTCGAGCGGAACTTTCTTCATGATTATGTCAGTGGTAAAGGGAATTTTATTTGCTTAATGATAGGATAAAGACAGACTGTTAATATTGATTAAATAACTTACTAAACTAGTAGCTATGCATGCATTTATCACTCATATATTTAGCGCTGTACTTGCGTGAGCTATTTAGAGATAATGACAACGATTAAACGGTAATGGGAAATCAATAACAATTATATGTCGATGTTCAGTAACTTAACTAAATGTAAGAATCAAGTACTGAATATATTACAATAGAATTTCTTCATTTTGTAAAAAATAAAAGAATAAACAGTTGATTTATTTATTACCAAAATATCTACAGATTACAAAAAATACTCAATTCACTGTCTTTTCAAAAACGTCGCGAAAGCACCGAATGATAGAAATGAAAAGCTGCAGACGAGCGCAAAAAACCTGATTGTTACCATTCAAATTGATTGGTAAATACTATATACATGAAAGCTGCACGAATGTAAAATGACGATTGCGTGCGTGCAGTCAAGCTCGAATAGGTCTATTTATTTTAGTTTGAGTCGGTGTTTTTCTTCCGTTTCGAACACTCAAAAATATATTAATGAAAAATCTTGCCTGTAAGTTTTTTTTTTTTATAATAAAACGAAAAATTCCGTTGATACAAAGCTTTTTATTATGGCTTCGTATTTTCCATGTAAAAAACCAATAAAAGTTTAACGAAAGAAATTTTTAATAATTTAACGAAATAAAAGAAATGTGATAATGCTTGTGTTGAAACAGTATCGGGAAAAACAATCTTTTACCGTACACGCATTAGCCACTTGAAAATTGATACTCTTATAAGCTTTAGCCGATTATTAAAAGAAATTGCTAACCATTAAATTTTGCCTTTAAATATTTACTTACCTAATGAAGTTTGATCGATATTAATATTCGCAACTCCGTCCAAAGAAGCACCACGTAGGAGTATAAGTAAAGCGACGTTAAATAAAATTTAAAAAAGTAGTATCATCTTCAAAAACTGAGACTCACGTTTAAAGGGTTTTTTGGAAAAGAGAAAATACTCTTTCTCCTTATCAGCCCTTCAGCTTATATCATCATTTAGTTTAAAGCTGGTAATAATGATGAAAATTTTCTGTCAAAAAGCTTGAAGGACTTCCTCTAGGAACTACAGTGCCGATGTAGAGATTGGTGGGTGAGTTTACCTCGAAGTTTAGCTTATCTAAGGACTTTGAGGTTTCTACCTCCTAGGAACCGGTCTAGCCCTCTCCGATATATTGGTTCTCTGTAAATGGGCCCTTCTGATGAAGCAATCACCAACCCTGTAACGCCTTGCGAAAAATGGATATTCATGCAACGGAGAGCCGCTGGAGGCTTATCTTTTAATTCAGTAATAAAGATGCCTAGTTAATCTTATGTTTTTTTGGAGTATAAGTCAAATTAAAAAAAAATATTATCTCGGGATAGCTCGCTTTAATACCACTAACAGTTGCCGAATTTTGTTTCTAAAATCTATATTTTCCCATTATTATATGCGTCAACATATATATATTCGTTGAGCGGTAAAGCTGAACAAACAATCGCTGTTTTCTTAACAGGATATTCTAATCTTTAAGCAAGAACTTTAATCTTTAAGCAAATATGCAAAGCATTTTTTTTCCAAGCCTGATTGTTTCCGATAATACGCGATCATTATAGCGGCAAAAAGAAATGCAGACAGATTATAAAAATTTGCATGTGTCATTAGCAGCAGTAGTATTTTTAACAGTAATATATTACTGTAGGTATACTGTAGGAATTAGGGAGAAAGCATTTGACCTGTCAAGTGGCTGTTTCTTAAAATTTCATATTTGATCATTTTAAGTGCCTGCGGGTAAAACGCTTAAATTGCTGCTTGAATAATGCACTGACATCAATATCAGCTAATTTCTAATGTTTAAGTCCAAGTTTTTTAAGGAACAATGTTTTATTATTATACAGATGACAAGGAGATCTTTATTTTTAAAGCGAGTAAATAATTAAAAATATGTATTTTAAGAATATATTTTAAAAGAAAGTGGAGAAAGCGTTGTAGTAAAAAACTTCATATCACCGTGCATAAATATTATATCAAAATAAAAACTTCATATAAAATTGTTAGTATATTTATACCATGAATATAATATATTTTTTAAAAGTTAAAACTTGGTGGAAAATTAGATAGAACTTATTTGTTTAGTACCAGAATATCAATAACAAGTATCTCGTTTTCTGCTATTTCTAATAGTATTTTGTAAATTTAATTCTAAAAATTCTATGCCTTGACTTGGTCAGATCGACAACAAAAATGTTAACCACATGTTAATTATTGTAAAACACTCTTAAAATTCATGCGATTATCTTTCAAATTCTGCGAAAATAATTTTTAATCCTAGTATTAAAATTTTTAATTTCAAAAAAGAGTTTCACCAGCCAAGAGCAAAAGCTCCTTTTTTGGATCTTTGAATATTCATCTTAAAACAGTTTTAAAGACTCCTCCAGCCAGGGATCGCAAACATATGCAAAATATCCCCAACCGAGCGTTCGTTCCGTTTATACATGCGCTGGTTTTTCAGCTCCCGTTGAACAAAAAAATACGAAGCCCCTCATAAAACTCACTCAAAATGTCATTGGTTTTGGACTATTAAAAGTTACAAGTAATGAAACCATGTAAAAACTTTAATAACAAAATTAAAATTCGGAGAATTAAAGCTTTTTTTAAAACAAATAAAAATTTTTATTTAATTTTCTTTAAAACAAAGATAGTGTGAAAACGTAACACCAGGTTAAAATCACCTTTTTGCTCTTGAATTGAACATTATTTTTTGATACGACTTGTACAAAGCTTGATTTAGCGCATCCCTTTTTATTCAAGCTTGCGCAAAATCGAGCTTTTTTCAGAGTTACAAAAATTCTGTTATTTAGGACTTTAACCCTTTCAGAACTGAATTAAATATAGCCGTGATATATCACTTTTTTAAGTATATTTTGACTTGTTATAATCTCAATATACAAGATTTAAGTGGTAAAAAAAAAAATTTTTTTTCGATATATATATATTTATATATATCTACGTATATACGTGCATACTTACAAATATAAGTGTATAAATATATCTCTAATGATCAGCACAATTATTTACAAAGATTATTTTAAATTGCAGATTGTTTCAATGCTTTCGATTTTAGTTTTTACAGTTTTCCCTGTATGTACATTCCAATGTACATTGGGTTTGAAAGGGACTTAAAAAGTATTCCAATAACAAAATGTTTATTTAAATTTTGTTTGCTGTTCATTAAATTTTAAAATGGACATATAAAAATAAAATTATAAATAAAAACAAGTAATTAACTAAATATAGATTAGTTTGTAATTACGTTATTGAAATCGATTGTTCTAAATGAATCTCGAAGATGATATTGGAACGATAAATTAGTTATCAGGAAGCTAAGAGCCCATGAATTGGCAGCAGTTTTTCTTTAACTAGATTAATTCGTTAATTCGTAGTTGATCGAGGCGATGTATTCGCCACGATGAACTGCAAGCCGGCGAGTTTGAAGAAGTGCTTGATGTGCGCAATTATCGGAATTTGATTTTATGATTTAGTAACGTATAAAAAGTCGATCGGATGCTCGAGAATGATAATTAGATTGACTTAAATTAAAAGCTTAAAGATTTCCTAAAAATATATATTAATTAAAAACGAGGTTAATTTAATAATAAATTTACAAAAGAAGTGAAAATGAACCCGTTTCATTCTAAATTATTAGTAGTTAGTCCGTTCACTTACAAAGACTTTTGATCAAAATTGCGGTCCCCGCGGTAACAAAAACACTGAATGCTTAAACTTTTTGTGAACAAGCAACTCTTCGTACTGACGCACTGCGAACAGCCGAAGCTCCCTCAAACTTTCAGCACCGATGCATCGGTGACTTTCGCTTTGGATCGCCTCCTCGGCAGAATATACCTCATTGGTTAAATGGCAAAACAACGGGTTTCCGAGCAAAATTTTCACGTGCAAATTTTTCGAGAGCAACTTACGCAAGGAGTTAATTTGCCAGTGCTGAACGCAACACGTCAAGGAAGCATGCAACGCATGGTTATGTACACGCTAATGCCAAAAGGGTATTACTCAAAGGCTATTACTGAAAGCCAAATTCTAGACGATGATCGATTGATGTTCAACTGATATGGTGCTTACTTATAATTAACATTATGTGCGCTCGTTTGATGTTACCATTATATATAGGGTATTGATTATTTGCAATTCATAACATTCTAATCTATTTCGCGAAATATCTATTTCGCCTTTGGAGAAAAAGCCAAGCGATTTTGATTAACTTTGCATTTTACATTGCAAATCTGTAGAATAGTACTCAAAGCTTGGCTTGCCAAGCTGCAGTAAAAGGAGCTGTATTTTGCATCCTCAAACAATTAAGTTGAGATTTTTCAATTTGAGAGCTCGGAGTAGATTTAATCAAGTAGAATAAAATTATTGTACCCTTTGTTATTTTTAAACAGTGTTTTCTACACACTTCCCTATGCAAGACAGTTATTTAAGTTTTTTTCCTGCATTCTACGCGGCAAATGCTATCGCGAAAAAATTTCATCAAAGTGCTGAATTAAAAGACACCGATCTCTACTTATGTAAAATCTGCTTGAACACTTAAGCGACATATGCTCTTTGTTTAAATTTCGTGCATTAACGACTGTTTCCCTCATTAAGCAAGTTTTACCCATCAGCATTTCGTCAAATTTTACTTGCATCTGTCTCCGCGCAAGATGTCTTTTTTAAATAAATTGCATTTTATTTACCGTCAACACTCGTTCGGGCAATCTAAACTTTTTCCACGGCATGAAAATGCATCAGTAGCATCGACAAAGCACTCTTATCGCGTCTCCTGCGTGAAAGCGTAATCCAGCCGTCATAAATATTCATCCTCTTTGCCACCGTGGTAGGGGGTGGGCGCGAATCTGCTTTTTCGAGCTGACGCCGTATAACACCGAGTGAAGGCAGCCTGGACAAACAAGCGCCGGCGCACTAAATACAATTGCCGAGTAGCGGCGGCGTTACACGAGCGCATAAACTTGCCCGAAACTCGTAAACGCGTCGGGGCTGAGCGCGTGCCCCTGCATAATTGGCCGCTCTCCGGGGACACTCTAGAGCCGCGTGCCCGTAGCACGCAAATGGAGAAACGATCTTTCGCTTCGCTGCCAATATTATTTGCTTTGATTCCGACTTGTTGGCTCCGAAAATATATAGATATTTCGATGACAGAGTCAAATGGCCCGTAAATAATAAGTAAATACTGCGGCTGAACCTCTTTCCTCGGTCATTTCGGCGGCAGTTTGCCTTCCTCTAACTTATCGGCTTGCCTTCCGCAGGAGGAGCTTTATTTATCTGCCGAATTCATCTGAAATC
This sequence comes from Ormyrus labotus, assembly GCA_035582975.1. Classification (NCBI taxonomy): domain Eukaryota; kingdom Metazoa; phylum Arthropoda; class Insecta; order Hymenoptera; family Ormyridae; genus Ormyrus; species Ormyrus labotus. Next base: position 1,539 of record JAWWEO010019994.1, on the reverse strand, counting down.
CTACTGTTAGCTTTCGCTCGGCTAATCTATTATAAACGCGAAAACAATAAGCCGGAATTCGAAAAAAAAAAAAGGACGAGCGGTGGCAATTAGCGAGTGGAGCCTCAAATTCTGCTCATAAAGTACGGTGACGGCGTGCGGCTGTCAAGTCCAAATAAGCGGCAAGAAAGTTCATTTAGAGCGAAAGGGAGGGAACGCTTAAAAACGAGCTTCCCCGTCCGGGTCCTCCCTCCGAGCTCGCTACGCTGAAAACCGATCAATTACCAGGGCGATATAACTAAAGAGAGTGAAAAGCGCAAACTCGCAGCCAGCTTAATTATTGTTTATAGACTAAGAAGAGAATGAATGCCCGGCTGTCGAGAACGCCGTCAATTAAGTGCCGCGGCGAGCAAGGTGCCAATCAGCTTCCCGACAGCCGTCAAAGGCGCATGCGTTATTTTTTTATTTTATTTTTTTTTTTTTTTTTATTGCATTACAAGCCCATTACGGAAACGAGTTACGTATACTTTTTAACACAAAGCGGATGAACGCTTCTCGAAATGAATGGCTTGCAATGTATTATGGGAAGCTTTAGAATTATTGTCTTGCGAAAATTCAACTATTATGAGGGTAAAAATATTGATTGCGAATGCGAATATAGATGAAACCATTCTTTTAGAATCTCGAAAATCCTATTGAAATGATAAAACGTCGCGTACAGCTTTTAAACTTTGATTGTCGATTCTTTTTAATTGTACAAAATTTAAATTGAAAACAAAATGTATTTTTACAAATACGATTAAAACTTCAAAAAATGTGCCACGGCAGAAGCGTGCGTTGATATAACATTCAATTAAAATCTGAAACGCCTGTCTCCATCTTTACGAGACAATTGGCGCGCGAGCGAGTTCGAAATTAAATTTTTGATCGAGGTGGTATTTGCCCCGTCCCTGCACCGCCCAGAGGCAAAACGACGTGACGCGCGTGCGGCGGCGGCGGCGCGCCGTTCTTTCCCTCAAAATTTCCGCGCGGGAAGGGGAGACGAACGCTCTCGTGTAATCAACGCCGCAGCGAAAAATCGACGGGGTATATAAGCTTCGAGGTGAATCCTCGAGGCAGTTCGCCTGGACTCTCGACTTTACGCTCGCGCGCCCACGCAGCACACACCATGAGTCGGCTTCAGGTGAGATTGGATAGATCGGCGCCTCCTGTGTATTGTGGTCGAAAAAGTTAGATCGGAATTGCTTCTGCGCGTGATGCTTGCATTGTGCCTACGTTGCTCCGGAAACAAGTTTTCTTCGTCGGCGGAAAGTTTCGCCGAATAAATTGCGAGAGGCGCGCCGCCGTTGCACTAAAAATAAAAGCTCTAATTGTTTAGTTTTGTAAAAAGGATTTCGAAGTCGAGCTTAGCGCTTCTGTTATCAATTTAAACTGAAATTTAAACTTAAACCGTGCACACGCTTTACGCAATATTTTTCACTATAATTTAAGGTAGCTCTATAGGTACTCTCTAGTCAGTTGAGATATTAAAAAAAATTTCTTTTTAAACACTTTATTATC
>JAWWEO010019993.1:0-11671 GCA_035582975.1 Ormyrus labotus | reverse complement strand
GGGACGGAGGGGGGGGGAGGGGGGGCTGAACGACAAGCATAACGCTTACAACTATATAATATAGTAAGATATATATTCAACATCAAGATATGATGTGTTAAATTCATCTCAAAATTTGCATCAAGTAGTAAATTATTGCTTTCAGTAAAAATTTGCATATTGCCGGAATCTCGGTAAGGAGTGAAAAGTTTTTTTTTGTTGGGATTTATAAATGAAAACAAATATATACGATTAAAAAAATTAATTGGAACGGTAGAGCACTTGCAATTGAAACACGGAAAGAAATAATAAAACTAAGGCTCTCAGGCTTTACCCGTCCAAGGAAAAAAAATTTACTTTGTTGAATTGGTCGGATACTCGCGAGAGCGTTCGCTGCCCCGAGCGAGCGGTTGATCGAGCTTCCCCTCTGCACGAACGATTTGCGCTCTGAGCAGTGTTAAAGGAGTCAGTTAACACCCCTTCTGCCGGTGGGCGATCTCAGGTCGCCCTCAGTGAGAGTTGCCGTCTCGAGCTCTGCAGGGGTCCGCGAGTATCTCTGGTTCGCGAGCAAGTGTCGGCGCTCCGCTTCTCGGGACCGCAACTCGCACCTCCTGCCGAGAGGAGGGGAGAGAAAACCGGGCTCCTGATTGGCCGAGGCTTTCAAACCTAGCCTGACCCGGGCTAAGCGCCGAGCGGCGGCTTGGATTTCCGGGAGCTTGCGACCGAGGAGAGGAGCACCAAGCGGCGAGCGCTTCTGAGAAGCTCTCTTGCCTCGAATTTGCCCGTTTCCGCAAGAAAAAGCGAACGGAGTTCTTCCGAGTACGCTTGCGGACGTCAATATTTCGCGCTACTTTCTCATGTAAGGTAAATTTTTTAAAACATTTCGACAACATCTATGCGAACACCAACGAATATCAGCTATTAAAACAACTTTGTGGCCCCCTCGTTGAATTAATTTGGATTTTTTTTTAACTCTTTTGAAAATTCATTTACTCTTAATGAAAATGGTTTATCACTTAACGATTGATTGATAAGACTTGCACTGTGACTACAGCAAGTTCCGTGCTAAATATGAACTAAGTTTTCCATAAAAACCATATTTTAAGCATTATGCGTTATGACAGCATAAACATTTAAATCATATTTCTCTCTTGCCAGACTAATACATTCATTCACTAAATCACTTAAAGCCTGTCCTCTCTTATACTATTAAAATTCGACGATTTTAAAAATATGTACGCTTTATTTTCAATTTTTAACATGGTAACGTCTCTTGATTGTAAAACTCTTACAGATTGTTCAAATTGAATAAATCTATCGTTAATTAAACTAGTTGATAAGGTTTTCGCCGTAGGAGCTTCATACGCCGAATTTAATGTGTTCCACTATTATAAATGGTATGTTGCAGCCATAAAAAAAATCTGCCAATGCTTTATCGCATTGTTTAGAATCAAATTGACAATTTCCTAAAAATGTATAAATTACATTTTATTTTTAATATCAAAAAGTTTTTTTAGAACTAAAATTTATATTTTTAATCAAGACTGAAAAGCTCAACAATAAAAAAATATAACGCAATTAATTATTACCTTCCATCTGTTTGTAAATGTAATTACTCGAAAAAATTCAATAAAAGTTCTATAATAATAGGTATAGAAACGTCTTCAAGGAACACTAGGAAGTTAGCAACTACTCGGTTGTTTATTTTAAAATAAAACGGATATTTCATTCGAATTTAAATTTTAAAAAAGTTTCAATTAGACTGTAATATACATGTATTATACGTGTATGTTACGTGTACATACAAAACGACTGAATTTGCGAATTTACCGACCGCTGCATCCACGTAGATTTTTATAACTAAAAGTACCGCTAAGTTCAAACTACAAAAAGAAGCTCTGGGGGGATTAAACCACAATACATCTATAACACAAAATCGTTAATTAACTCATGTGACACGTATTCACAATGTCTTCTATGTGCTAGTTATGTTATCTTTTAATCAGTGCAAGATTTTTTTGTACAAAAAGTACGCTAAAAAGTAAATTCCAGCAAAACTTCATAAAAAATCGTGCACTATCGATAATATAATTTCGATTATATAACGCGAAAGTACGTTGTGGTACTCGCTTGAAACAAAATTATAGATGTATTATGTTTTCATCTCTCTAGAGCTTTTGTTTGTAGTTTGAATTTAGCGTTATTTTCAGCTTAAAATCCACGTGGATGAAAACATTTCTATTGGAAAGGTTCGATAAAACCTTTTAAAGACCTAGTAAAATTTGTGCAAATACAAATCTTTCCGTCAAAGCGATCGCTTTGCGAGCAAAAAAAGCGATTAGCTTTTTTTGCTGAAAACTACCTCTTACAACATATTAAGTTGAACCTCAACATACATATTAAGTATCAACAAACATTGAACACGTGTTTTTTTTTATCGGCAATGGTTCAAGTTTAAGGGTAGGAACTGACGTGCGCGGAGATATTCGCAAGAAATTCGCTCGACGACTTTTTCCGCCGAAGTACCTTCTGCACGTGGCTGCTTCCGCAGAAATCCCGGGCGCCGGGGTTTATGCGGAAACCGCTCGGTTCCACGGCGCCGAAAACCCTCCGTCCAATCCAATGGCCGGGAGGTTACGGGGGCCTACCCCCCAATCTGTATTAATATACAGTAATTCATTGTTTTCATTCGCAAATATTAGTCTATTAACTTTTAAACTTTTTGAAATCATTGTTTCTTCTTTTTTGTCACTTTCAATAATTGGTTTTTTATTTCCACTTTTCAAGACTTTTTCAGAAGTTGTATTAATACTAGAATTATTTATTTTATTAGGAGAATAATTCTTCTCTTCATGGATTACTGTATCTTTGATAATTGTTTTAATTAAATTTTCATGACCATCAACATTTGCAGTGGTAGCAGAATTTTCTTTTGTGCATGTTTTTTTTCCAGTACTATGAGAAATAGTTTCCCTTAATTTTTTAGGTTCATTAATCTTATGTTTACTAGCATTATTTATTCTTTTGCGCGTTAAATTATCTAAGCCTTGTAATGCAGATTTGCGATTATTACTGGTAACTACAGGTCTGCATACTTCAACAGGGCTTTTCACTATGACAGATTCTGCACTTGAATTATCATCACATGAAATATTTCTTTTTTTTTTGTATATACAACCGTACTTCTCTAATGCTGCTTTTAAATTGTTTTATAAATTGCCACGCGTGTCTCTTCACCATCATCATTTTCGAATCTATAATAGACTTTACTTTTAAATCCGCCAAGGCCAACAATAATATATGTAATGTACGATTCGTTATCTTCATTTTTTAAAGTTGTAAGACCTAAATCTACTACATTATTAAAAAAATATTCTGTATCTTGTTTCAAATCAATGTGTGAATTTGCAGCTTTTTTCATTACATATTTTTTGGATGAACTATACATGTAAAACCAACCTAATAAAATGGACTTAATTCTCATATTATTTACTACCACTTTTCTGTAAGAAAATATCAATAAATATAAATAAATATTACTATAAATAAATATTCTGTATATAATTTATTATTGTTTACTGTCAATCTAACCGATAATTTAAGTTCTTCATTCGCACACTTGAACTATCTGATTCATCTTTTTTCTTCCACTTGTCTAATATTTCAGCAAGTATATCTTTTTCGAATTTTCAACTGAAGTACATGATGCTGAACTACAAAATATCTTGTATATTTTGACTCCTTCTATGACTTCGGCGCAATCGCCTTCAATATCAACACTGCATAACTTTTCATGTTTTTTGTACGTTAAGTCTGTAGCCAAGGGAAAGTGATTTTGTACACTTTTAAAATGTATTGAATTATTTTTGACTTTAAACTCAAATGTTTCTTTCCCATCTGATACTTGGACATAATCCATGATCTTGATTTGAAATTTATAGGTTAGCTCATTAATTGTGAAAAGAAAATAATAATACTAATTGTACTAATTATCAATTAACGTACCTTCACATCAGAGAAAATCTAAGAAATCAATCCGAATAAAAAATCAGAAAAAATGACGTTTTTATAATTTGCTTTGTTCAAAACACAGCGAGCGCACGAGACAGAGCAAGCGAGCGTACGAAGGAGAGCGAGCGCATGCGCGTTGCAGAGCTAGCGGATCCCACCAGGCTTCCGTAGTGGAGGCTTCCCTGTCTCTACACTAATGTCCACTTTGTTTCACGCACTCCTAACGCACGCACTTTGTGAGATTTCGCACCCTCCGCGAAATCAATCACAATACCCTTGATACGCGTGCCGACGCGTAACAATACCCGGTTCCCGCGCTCCCTTCTTCACCACGTATCCCGGAGAAACTTAGAAAATTTGCGATTAATTTATGAGGCACTTTGGGACGTACTCACACGGTTAAGGCTCGTAAGGTACACGCGCGCCGTGAAATGGCCGCAGTGATGCCCGATTCCCCCCGCTCGGTTCTCCCTAGAACCGGGAGGAAATGGTGGGCGCGCGCCGTAATGCAGCGGAGGCGAGCGAGCACCTCCGCATGCACAAAAGCGCGCGGCCGATCCCCTTCTTTCTGGCACCCATGCGAGAGAACGGCTCCCGCTGCTTCTCTCTCTTGTCCGTCGCTCAGTCAGAGCGTATACAGACGCCAGTTCCTCGTCGTTTGATCTACCGACCCCGAGAATTGTAGCCTACGAAAAGTCTTTCAGCCTGCAGGCCATGAAATTGTAGGACTCTTTGCCAGCCGATTTGAGACGTATGTCGACGCTCATTAGTTTTAAATCAGCGTTAAATAAGTACTTGTTTGATAAACAAGCTGAATCAGGCGGTTAACTATACTTTTAATTGTTCCTTGCGTTAACACAAATGTCACTTAGGGAAACGAAAACAGTGGTGTTGGCGTTTTCACTACTTACGAATTATTTTTACTTTTATTTTTATTTTTTTGTACTTTGTGCTATTACGAATTGTCGAAAAGTGATTTAGCTATAGCTGTTATTTTTATGTACCCCATATTCCCCACTACTGTGCTTCACGCTGCGCGTTTACGACTTTTATAACTATAATATTATATTATTTTAAATTGTAAATGTTTTTATTCGTCTCGTTTGTATTGCGATATGCACCTGCTTGCGCTAGTCCTGCGACTTTATTACTCTATTTTTATTTGCGAATTTTAGCGCGTAATCGTTACTCGTGTTTTATTAAATCCAAATTTTTAAATTTTAAAAATTTAATTTTAATTTTAATTTTAATGTTACTGTAATTTTACATCTATTAAATATCAACTGTGTATATAAATATCAATGTATTCTTGCTAATGCTATACGGTTCTATGTAACCTTAGCAAAAATAAAAAGATTTCAATCAATCAATCTCTCTCGCACTCGTGCACGAAATTTCGTGCTCTCAACGGGCCGAGTTCGAGGGAAGAATGCGGTGTGCGTCGGTCTTGGCAACGTAAAGATGCCGAAGCATGTTTACTCGCGAGGCTCGGCGCAAAACATGGCCTGGATGGATCCAGGAGTCGTACGCGAGAGGCGCGGTCGCGTCGCGTATCCGGAGGGCGTGGAAGTCTCGGGACTACCCGTGTTATTCAGCCTCATGGTAGATCCCCAGGGTGGCTTAACTGATCTCCAATGGAAGAGCCCCAGAGAGAAAGAAAGAGAAACTAGCGCAATGAGTATCTTTCGCAGACTTTGCCTTTACAGGCAAAATTCCTACGTGCCGTTGGGTTGGGAAGGTCCAATTTATATCACAGAAACTCAGTAAGCAATCGAACACTCACATCCTAGACTTTCAAATATAATAAATAAATGAGAAATAAATCATTTTTTAAAACTAAGTAGTGATTTCCAAGAATTGAAAAGTCGTTTTAAAATTAAATGTAAATTAACGTGCGAACTGATTAGGCACAAGACACTGAGAAACTCAGTATTTACATTATTATATAATATGACAATCAGCTGCTATGTGTACAAAAGTGAATTTTCGCGACAATAAAAGTAGATAAAAGTGGAAAAAAAATGTATGTCAATGGATTTTTGTACTTAGCATTAGGATGAGTTTAGTTTTTATTCGAAATATTACGCCGCCACATTTTCATTACCATAATTTATTTAAACTTTGTAAGCAATTTGAATATTTTAGTATGATCTTCGAATGTCTATACCTTACCGTTATATTGTGTTACCGTTTCTTACGTTCTGAACGACAGCAAGTGTTTCTTACTTTCCTTTTGGACTTCGCAGTGTTAGAGCTTCAATACGTTTGTATGTACGCATTACCGCACGCATATTATGGGTGCACTTCTCTGAGGTTTTTCTTTTGACATCACAGACATACACGGCGGCCTTCGCTTCTCATGTTATCAACGATCTCTCTTCTAATTTCATTCCTCGTCTACGTACCGCAAAGCAGTCACGCAAGAATATCAGTTAGTCTGCAGGATAAAATACGACTTGCATCGAAGCCACGTCGTCTCAGTTTGTTTATTACCTTTCGCACGACTAGATCATGTCAGTGATCAAAAATACTCTGTACGGTCTTAAATGCTTTAAATAACTATTTATTCAACAAAAATAAGTTACATAATAAGTGCAACGCACTATTACATTCACTTATTAAAACCTTACGCATTTTCGATTATAATTTACTTGTGTTCTGTTGTTGAAACATTGTATTAAAATGGGAGTGCAAGATGAAAATAGTTCTTTTTATAATAAATGTGAAGATTCTATTCATCCGGAGAAAATAAGCAGTACGTTAGTGTTTTATATTAATGGAAAAATGGTAAGAATATTATTAATGAAGAACAATCGAGAATCTTACATGATTGTATTATTAGTAACCGGTTATAAATCAGATTGAAAACTTCGTGTCTGGAAATAATAGATTAACTATTTTATATATTATGAATCAAAAGTTTATTGATCAGATCTTGTTTTAAATTACAACGAAAATGTTCAAAATGGTAAAGTTAATCGTCTGTACTATTTTTTTTTTATTGCAAAATCGTAAAAATGGTGTTAATATAATTCTTTTAATAATGTTAATGCTTATTTATACATTTACATTCTTTAAATAAGTATTTACTGAATCCTCCTCCAATTGCACGGTCAGCTTGATATTACAAATGCTCTTAAGAAAATTTTAATTTCAATGTTATAAATATTTATTTACACAAGTTATACAACTCTTGAAATACTGATAATACATTCAATAAACGGTGCCACGTAAAACATTTTAATAAAATGAAGGAAATAATGGTATTTAAAATAAAGTTTTCAAAATAATAATCTAGTAAAAATATGTTTTATTTATATTTACCACACTATTATATTTTAATGATCTGTGGATCAATAAAGATAAATCCAACATTACTGAAGTTAGATAAAACAGAAATCTTCATTTCCTTACGATTTGAAATTATTATTTTTATTGTTACATCAAGGTACACTAAGTTTTCATTTTAAATATTTAAATAATTTTTTAATAAAAATAATAGAGCAATAGCGCAATATTATGGTTTTTAGGTAAAAGATATGAATATTGAACCAGAATGGACATTAATTTATTACCTTCGTAACAAACGTATCCTTTTAAATATTTTAAAAACGATCTGTAATAACTATTAAGGTATTGTATTTTCTTTTACTTAAAAATTTTTACCGATAATAAAAATTTAGTTAGATTAACTGGAACAAAATTAGGATGTTCCGAAGGCAATTGTGGAGCTTGTACAGTAATGATTTCCAGGTTCGATCGAAAAGATAATAAAATAGTGTATCCTTTAGTTTATATATTTTTATCTAATAAAATAAATAAGGTTTTACTTCAAACCTAATAAATACTTACGAATTTGGCAATTTTCATTTTTACCTTATATAAAGATTCCGCAGTCACTTAGCAGTAAATGCTTGTTTGACGCCAGTTTGCGCGGTTCACGGTATGTCAGTTACTACTGTCGAAGGTATCGGAAACACCAGAACGAAACTTCATCCGGTGCAAGAAAGAATAGCTAAAGCGCATGGCTCTCAATGCGGTTTTTGCACGCCTGGAATTGTTATGTCAATGTATGCTTTGTTGAGAAGTAAACCAAAACCTTCAATATATGACATGGATATTGCATTTCAAGGTATTTCAAAATTTTATCGAAAATATAAACAAAATTTTAATTCTTTAAATTTATTTCATAGGAAATTTGTGCAGATGTACTGGATACAGACCTATAATAGAGGGCTTAAGAACGTTCACCAAAGAATATGAACAATCACGCACTTCGTCAAACGAAGACAGTGAAGAAGTACGAGTCTGTGCCCTTGGAAGTGCCTGTTGTAAAAAAGCCTTTACTTCAGAACCAGAAACAATATTTCATTCAAATGAATTTGTACCTTACGATCCGTCCCAGGAACCTATTTTTCCACCAAATTTACAAGTATATAGAAATTAATTTAAATTGTTTCTTTCAGAAAATTTTTTTATTTCATTTTAAAGTAATTATTATTGTTTAGTTATCTTCTAGCTTAGACGACGAATATTTAATTATCAAAGGAAAAGAAGTTACTTGGTATCGACCTACGAATTTAAAACAATTACTCACATTAAAAAATCATTATCCAAATGCAAAAATTGTAGTTGGTAATACAGAAGTCGGTAAGTTTCTAATGAATTCATATATATTATTAATTTTAATGTAGTAGTATTTGGTGTAAGGACAATATTATTCTGTAAGGTGTGGAGGTGAAAGTGAAGCACTTCATGTATCCTGTCTTAATTCAACCGATCAGAATTAAAGAATTAAAAGAAATACAAGAAACCAAGGAAGGAATTAAAATCGGAGCTAGTGTAACATTAGCAGAAATGGAATCTGCTCTTCGACTTCAGATAGATACGAAAAACGGTTCGATAAATTTCTAGCTTATTTTAATGGATATTTAAATTTAATTCTAAATATTGATGTATTTTCTTTCAGAATGTAACACAAGAATCTTTCAAAGCATAGTAAATATGTTACACTGGTTTGCTGGGCATCAAATTCGAAGTGTAGCAGTAAGTAACAATTAATATTATTTAAAAAGCTAAAAATTATAGTTACGAATTTGTATTTCTAGGCTGTAGGTGGAAACATTATGACAGGAAGTCCTATTTCTGATTTAAACCCAATTTTTCTAGCTGCTGGTGTCAAGTTAAATCTATGCAGTCTTAGAAAAGGTGTTAGAACTGTTAACATGGACGATAAGTTCTTTGTCGGCTATCGCCGTAATATCGTAGCTCCGGATGAAGTATTATTATCAGTTGAGATACCATTTAGCACTCCGGTAATTATATTTAATCTTTTCATATACTTCTTAATACAGTCTTTTATCGTTTTTTTTTAATTTCCATAAAATTCTACACAATATATTTCAGGATCAATATTTTGTATCATATAAACAATCTAAAAGACGCGATGATGATATAACAATAGTGAATATGGCATTAAATGTCTTCTTTGAACCTAACAGTAATGTGGTTCAAAAAGCTTTTCTAACTTTCGGTGGCATGGCGCCAATTACTGTTTTAGCCAATAAAACATGCAGCGTTCTAGTTGGAAAGTAAGTCGCTTTCATTATATATAACAACTACGTTTTACTGTAATAACATACGAATTACTTAGAAATTGGACACAAAACATTTTGGAAAGTGTAATAGATAACCTACTTCAAGAATTGCCTTTGTCTGGTGATGCGCCTGGAGGAATGATTTTATATCGAAAGTCTTTAACCCTTGGGTAAAAATTCACTTGTATTTATTATTTTAGGTATTTACACAGTTTCAATATTAAAAATTAAAGTAAAGCTTTGTATTACTATTTTACTTTTAGTTTATTTTTCAAAGGTTTCATAAATATTGCTAAACAGTTAAAAAAGAATTTACCTGATAATACACCTTCAGTACTGCATGAATTAGATTCAGCATCTGATGGTTTTCATTACAAACCTCCTAAAAGCTCTCAGTATTTCCAAATGGTAATTATAATCTATTTTACCAAATTTAAAATAAATTTAAAAAGGTTAACTGAAATAAAAAAAAATGAAGTCCTATTATAATATAATCTATACGTTTATTAATTCCCTTTTAGTTTAAAAATAATTTTTTAGTGTAGGTCAAGCTTAAAGTCATTAAAAATAATAAAAATGTAGGTCCCTAAAGATCAGCCGTCAATTGACTTGATAGGAAGACCTTTAGTGCATGCCAGTGCATTCAAGCAAGCAAGTGGAGAAGCAATTTATTGTGATGATATGCCTTCAACAGATGGTGAATTGTATTTAGCTCTTGTACTATCTACAAGTGCTCATGCCAGGATAATGAAAATCGATAAATCGAAAGCTCTGGCTCTAGAAGGTGTTGTAGCCTACTTTGACGCTCAAGATATTCCTGAACATCGCCGTTATTTTGGAGCAATTGTGCCTGACGAAGAAGTTTTTATTTCACAAACTGTATTTAATATTTTTGTATGCATGTTTTGCAAAATATAATTGTTATTTAGGATTTTTAATTTATAGGTAACAGCTCACGGCCAAATATTAAGCGCAATAGTTGCGGTAAATCAAGCCACGGCTCAAAAAGCAGCAAGAATGGTTAGGATAGATTACGAGGAATTACAACCTGTGATTTTAACCATCGAGGTACACATTCGTATTAACAAAAAATACTTAATAATTAAATTACTTATAAACTTTACGTAATGCCAACAACAGGAAGCAATTAAAGCAAATTCATTTTTTGAAAATGGTAAGACTTTAATCAAAGGCAATGTCGATGAGACTTTTGCTCAGTCAGATCACATTCTTGAAGGAGAAATACGAATAGGTGGACAAGAACACTTTTACTTAGAGACGCAAAGTACTATTGCCGTACCGAAAGAAGGAGATGAAATAGAGATTTTTTCAGCCACACAGCATCCTACAGGCTTACAAAGCAATGTAGCTCGCATGCTTGGCATTCCTAGCAACAGAATTACCGTAAAAATTAAAAGATTAGGGGGTGGATTTGGTGGCAAAGAATCACGCAATATGCTTGTTGCTTTGCCCGTTGCGTTTGCTGCTCATAGGTAAAGTTCCAAAAATTATTTTTGGGTCATTTTGTATTAATTGAAATGGTTTTACTTAATTATAAATGGTACTGTAAAATAATCTGTAATAACATAATTACAGTTTAAAGAAACCTGTGAGATGCACTTTAGATCGTGATGAAGATATGATGATAACGGGAACAAGACATCCATTTCTAATAAAGTATAAAGTAGGATTCACAAATGACGGGCTAATCCAAGTTTTGGAAGTACACATATATGCTAATGCTGGCTGTTCTTGGGATATGTCAGGACCGGTAAGTAAAATTTTTCTTTTTTCTTTAAAGAGGTTCGATACCGGCCGTGGGACGTCTGCGGTGCGGGGGGAAAATGTCACGTGTTAGCCTGATGGGAGTATGATACACGAAAATTCGTGATCTACTAACCCGCAAAAATATATTGACCCACCGCTTCGCAACTGAATTAAAATAAATTAAATTAACTTCAACTTGCTGGATTTCAGTGAATTCTTCATGAAACATACATACATCTATAGTTACTTCCAGAATTATTAAAAAGCTTATGAAAAATAAAAATAATTGTAAAATAAATTATAAACAAAATACACTT
>JAWWEO010019992.1:0-11677 GCA_035582975.1 Ormyrus labotus | reverse complement strand
ATGTTCCATCGGCTCACAATTCGACTGGGATCGTCGTGATCCCTTTCTTGTCGACTGAATTCTGAGTTGGAATTGGCACTCCGTTGAGTGCCATAATTCCTCGAGCTGTTTCTCAGAATTCCTGTCTGGAGATTCTCTGATCTGCCGTTGGAGTGAGGTATATCTTGCGGTTGTGTGGGGTCCTCCCTCATACTGCTGTTTTGGGGATAGTAGAGAGTGAATGTTCGTGGAAATTCACTCTCCCTGGTTCTACGTCTTCCGTAGATTGGATATGTGCCGGATTTCGCGTTTCTCTGGCTGCGCTCGTATTAGCTTGATTGTCAAGCCTCGTGCTTGACAATGGTCCTCTTGTCTGTCGCAATTCGTTGGAAATTGTTTTCATCTCGGTCTGTAAGGCAGTTACAGCACGTCCTTGCCTTACCATCATTTGAGTGAGGAACTCATACCTCTTATCCTGGACTTCGGCTAAGCGCTCCATTAGTTGTAATACTAGCCTCGTGTTTTCGGTTTCCGCTATTTCGTTAGTAGGGGGATTGTCGTTATCTTCCTCGTTTGTATTTCGATCTTGACTGTTGGGTATTATGCCGGCAGGGTCCGCTTCTTTCGTCAAACCGGTTCAAACGAAATTGTTTGATTTTTGTAGATTGAGAGAGGGTGGAGCATGCCCTTCTCATAATCTGTGTCCTGTATTGTTGTTGATGTTCATTCGAAGCATGCCTCTTCGATGAACGACATCCGCAACACTTCCCTTTTCTTGCGCGCCTCTGTCTCGTCGCAGGCGTCGCTTTGTTGGAAGTCGGCTGCAGTGTAATTACCCTGCAGCCAATTTTGGACTCTCGACAAGCTCTCGAAGCGTCGACCGTCTGTTCGTAGACCGAGGGAGTTGAGTGTTTCGTTCAACTCCTCCTCTGTTAGCTGGAAAAGCCAATTTTCCACTTCCTGCTCCTTTGTTGGTGAGTGTTTCCTTGATCGTCAACCATCTTCACCTGATTGTGACAGGCCTGCCCCCTGTCCCAAAACGCGAAAAACAAGGACGATCTCGATTACTGGCTACGCTGCCCTAGCAGTGTAAAAAAATGGGTTTGAAATACGCCTAGGAAATTTTGTTACGGCTGTCTCCAATTTGTAGCGCAGCCGCGCACTCAAAACGAAATTCAAGGGAAATAAATTTTAATTTATAATTCTCCTCGAGAATTACTTCTGAATTCAAAATTATATTATGAAGAAATTCGGCCTTGAATTTCCTCGACGTATTTCCGAGGTGTTAGTAATACAATGTTCGCTGGTACAATTGTTTACTAACAGCCAGTCTCGAGTCCTTGTGCGAAAGAGTGCGACTCTGGAGAGATTTCCTTTCTCCAATTCAAAATTTTAATCAATGTATGATTTAAACTGCCGTCGCACGCGCTCACTCGCAAAGAACCTGTCGGTCGTCGGTTTCGAGGCGAGCGTGCTTGCGTCGCGCTCGCACGTCGCCCGGTGACCACGACGACGTTCGCGGTCACTCCCGTGGAGACCCGAGTCTCCGCACTCCGAAATCTATCGCAATAGGTGCACTCGCGGGTGCACCTTCGAGAAATTACGCGCGGGCCGTCGCACCGGCTCGTAAGAGAGAGAGAATGAATACGCGAGCGGTGATCGGGACGCTTCCCGATCACTTTATTACAATATGGCCCGTACACGCACGCACGGGCCGTAAGAACGCAACGACTACTCACGTTGTTGCGGGGTTGTCGCTTTACAAAATCAGTTGCCCTCCGGGGCTCGGTGGCTGATCGCTCGTGGGTCTCGGGGGTGTCGCCTCCGGACTCTCGTGGTCGCTCGCTGTCCCCTCGCACGCGTATTTTCGTCGCTTCTCCTTCTCGCACTGGCACTCGAACTCGCACAGGGAAACGGGGTATGAAAATTAAGGAGTCCGCGCACGATGCCGGTAACAGCCCGAATGCCCGGTCCTTGCGCGCATCGACCCACCCGGCGTCGATCGCGCCCCCCCCCCCTTCTCGGTCCTCTTTTCGACGTTGCCGTATGCGCAGCTCCGCGGCGCATCCGGCCTTCGCCCGAAAGAGTCGCTTTCGCTGCGACTCTGGCTCGCGGAGACGCGTGAGGTTCCGTAATGAAATCAAAACCGTTTTATCTTAAACTAACCTTAAAAATTTTGTTTACGTCAATTAGATACAAATAGATTTCTAATCTGAATAGAAAAAATGGATTATATAAGTGAAGAGATAAGTTTTTCCGAAAATGTAAGAAAACCCTGCTTTGGCGACATATATAGTATTTCTATAGAACCGTTTTGGCGACACCTTTACAGATCAGATTGGGAGAAATATGCTCAAACGAGTTCAACTGAATGATTTGATTTGTTCTGACGTAATCGAAATTGAAAGGAGCCAATTACGTACATCATTAGATAAGTTTTTCCGAAAACATAAGAAAATACTGTTTTAGTGAGGTGACGGTACGTTTATTTTGCCAGGTAGTGTTTCAGCGGCTCCGGATTCGGTGGATGGGGAATTCCTGTTTCGAAATGAACAAAAGAGATACGGTACGTTTAATACATATATTGTGATAGCAAAAAAAAACAAATATTTACGTAAAAAAATTAGAAAACAAAATAATAGTGCAAGAAAAACGTGGCGAAGAGTATTGACGCTACTCGAGCACGATGACCGGCGGTGGCGGTAGACCGGGGATCTGTAACAAATTCACAATATGCGTTAGTCCCGAGTTCGGTATCTTGTGGGACTTCCCATGTTACGACACAACATTCATGACATACAGTGAGCTTAGTCGAATACTTAACCTAACGCGCCTTAACTTACGCAACTTAATCTACACAACTTAAACTTCGTGACTTAATTTACTCGGGTTCACTCGCAACTCGAGTAGGCTCACCCGAGTTACCAGTCCCTTGTTCCTGGCGAATACACGTCAGCTCACGTGGTATTCGCGAGAAACTGCGGCGGTGCGGGATGGTGGTTCGGTGCGGGGTTTCCACGAAGGCCCTCGTGACAGCCGGACACCTTCACCGAGGAGCCGACAAAAGCCCGTGAACGACTGCTCGGTGATGTCGGGAACGGTACGGTTTTCGGAGGGAGTTTCCTGGTGTACTCGTCGCGTAAGCCCACGCTGATGGTCACCAGCTCTTTGCTCCTGGGGAAGACGTAGGCTCACTTGCCCGGAGGGGTAGAGATAGGCGGAACACAGGATCGGAGTTCCTCGGCCCAGGATCGACACACCACGTCGGCTCACGTTGGTGTATTTCTTCTGGGGCTGGGTTCAAGAGCACTCGTAGGACCACGTCCTGCTCTGGTACTCTGTTCGAGGCGGACTGACTGGCTCTTGGGTCTCCGTTGGGTTATCTGGTATTATTTCAGCAGACTCGTGAATTCTTTTCCGACCAGCGGCTTTCCGTTGTCGCTCATCACGCACTGGGGGCAGCTGTAGCGGAAGATGACTTGCTCTTTGAGAGCGGTTGCGAGATTGCTGCTTAATGCCTTTCGAAGAGCTCTTAATTCTATCCACTTGGTAAGTCGGTCCTGCATGACTAGTAGTCATATATTCCCCAGTTTAGAGCGGGGTAGTGGACCTATCAAGTAGATGGCGACGGCTTCCCACGGTTGAGCTACTTTCGTAGCGTGCATTGTCCCCGCTGGTTGCTGTTGTAGGCTCTTGAACTTTTGGCAGGATTCGCAATGCCTGACGTGGTTGGCTCCTTCCCGCATCATTCCGGGCCAGTAATATTTGCGGGCGAGTCGTACAAGGGTTTTGGCTAAATTAAATTATTCAATCAGTTATATACTTACTTCTTTAGATGGACTAAGTTCTACAAAAACTCACTTGTTTGTTCGTTGTTCATACCGAGTAAAAATATATGGTTCTAGCAAATACTCTCATTTTTATTTACGGATTTCCCATACGTTGGTGCAGGGTTTTAATAAAATCGTATAAGATAGAGACACGTAGCCGGAGAAGTTCGGATACATAGTCGTCACCAGCATTAATTCGATATGGCGTTGAAAAGGTTATATGATATTCATATATGTCGCCAAAAGCGACAGTCGCTTCCTTTAAATGTTGTTACGTCCTGCGTTTTTTTGGCCCCTGTTTTAAGTAGACCCTCCAAGCATCTATAATGGAAGCTGAAAACTGTTTAGCCTCCGCCGCCGATCTGAGATGGTAACTAACCTTCCACCGTCATTACCGACAGCGCTACGGTTACCCACTTTCTAATGCTACGCGTGGCTAGTTAAACAGACGACTGACGCGCCTTTCCCCCTTCCTTTCCGTTCGAACTACACAGATATATATATATATAGATATATTCAAATGTATTAGGATAAGCATATACAAAGAAAAACTAGTTACAGATAATAATATAATTTTAAGGAAGAATAGTATAAGATTATTAAGTTCGAATAAATTTGTATTATCAATAGTTATCTTAAATAATTAAAAGGATTATACGAATTTAGAATATTAAATAGTATCTACGCTTTTCTAAATAGTTAATAGTTGTAATAGTTATAAGAGTTATCCATGTATTAGAATTCAATTAAACAATAATTATTTTGTGTTCGTATATTAACATTTAATACGTAGATATTATTAACATTTAATATACAAATATTATTAAATTCACTATGACTAATAGTCACCGATTGATATATTACTTTATAATATTGATTATATACTTTAGCATTAGTTATCAATTAACAATAGAAACGCTGCATGGACTTTGTTATAGACAACCCAATACTGTTTAGACAAAGCGACTATAGATCGAAAGAGCCGACGCCGGCTACGCGGCCACGTGCAGTGTCAAGCCGTTTTTTATGAATAGGTATACCCTATGCTCTCGAGTTTAACCGCCGTTTTCTCTTCTTTTTGAAAACTTTCTATTCATTTTGAAAACTTCTTTTTTAATCTAAAGCCTCGGTTATTAACGTTAACTTAACTCAACTATTAATAAAGATATCCTCGAATTTTTCCACGTTAGTTGATACTAATTAACCCTAATTAATTAGATTTTTTAGATGCGATTTGACAGAATAAATTCAATAAATTGTTATTAATTAATAATTAAAAAATGGAAAATATAGAAATAGAATTTTGAGCTACTAGGGGACATCTAAGTTCATACTTCAAATAATAAGCAGTTATCAAAGCAATTTACATTATATTACTTGAAAACAATAAATAAAATTTAATTTAAACTACACAACAATGCAACTCAAATACGTTAAATTATAATTAAACAAAATACAATTTTTCTTAAACACTTAAATTACAAAACAAGGCTAAAGAAATGTAAAAACATTAGAAACTTTACAAAAATAAAGAATTATGAAAGAATAATTAGCCACATAAACTTGATAAACAATACTTTTGACATAACCTTGTTTTGTAATCTTTAATCAATAATTATCAAGTAAGTTTAATATAATTCAAAAATCAGAATATTCAAAGGTTAATATCTCACGATCTAATTATGCTAAAATTACCATTCAAAGTTCTACGAGTAACAAATTGTTACTAGAATCAGAATTAATTGTAAAATCCGCCGCGAAATTATTATTAAGAAAATTGTAAAAGAAAAGCAAGAAGAAGAAGACGAATTCTCTTATCGGAAAAGCTCCCGCTCTTGCACTTCTTAAAGAAGGACAGCATGCTTTTTCCCATAAGGCCCATGTATAAGCTTGTCCTATAAACGCGGGTGAAAAACTCCACTCGCTCTCATTTCTCGCTCCTAGTTAGCTGAATCCACTCCTTCCAAACCATTCGATTTATATCTTAGAAAATCCTTACTCGAGAGAATATCTCCGAGATTTTTAAAAACTGTTGATTCGAACCTAAGCTTCCAAATCTATATTCTATTCAAGGGAAAAGCAAGCGAGTCCAACTATATAAAAGCAAGTATAATAAACTTTGATTAAACTAAAGTTCTTTGGTGAAATTTTTTTTTATTAAACAAACTTACCTGCTTGTTTTCCTTAAATAGTGTGGTGGACTCCCGCTATTGAACATTACTTAAATTAAATAATTCAATTTTTTATTATCATTATATTTTTATTAAGCGTGGTTATTGCCCGCTTAAATCAAATAATTCAATTTTATTAAATTTTTGTATTTTTATACTAAGCGTGGTTATTTCGCGCTTAAACCAATCAAACCATCCTTTTTTATCATTACATTTTTATGTTAAACGTGGTTATCGTCCGCTTAGCCTAAGTAACTAAACCAATTATTTTGCGTGGTAAAAGTCCACAAATATTTTCTTATTTATTTATTTTAATAAGCATGGTTAAAGCCTGCTTAAAGTTATGAGGTTTTAGCCCATGATATTTTTTTATTTTTTTTTATCGCTACGTGACTTACACCCGTAGCTGAAGGACGAAAGCTAGCCGGTAGCTCTCTCCTTCACGCCGCCGGAACAAGCGTGATACCGTAAGAAGCGGTCTGGACTAGCCAGACCGTGGAATGCTGGTTGAAACGCCCGGTAATTAATAATTTTTTTTTACATTGTTTTTTATTATTCGCGAATTAAACAGGCTCCGCCCCCTGCTAGTACGTGTTGAACGTAGGCAGAAAAAGGGAGCATAACCGAAACGTTTGAAGCCTGTCGGAATTATTGAATTGTTTAAACTATATAAATGGTTTTTACATAACAATGTTGCCAAAAGCGACAGTCTCTTCCTTCAAATGTTGTCAAGAAGGTTGTCTACATAACCTACAAATGTAGCTGTATATTAGAGAAATATTTGCGCGTCTCTTGATTCATTCTGCAAAGGCACCAGATACTCTTCCCCTCATACAAATTATTCAATCAGTTATATACTTACTTCTTTAGATGGACTAAGTTCTACAAACTCACTTGTATGTTCGTTGTTCATACCGAGTAAAAATATACGGTTCTAGCAAATACTCTCATTTTTATTTACGGATTTCCCATACGTTGGTGCAGGGTTTTAATAAAATCGTATAAGGTAGAGACAAGTAGCCGCAGAAGTTCGAATACATAGTCGTCACCAGCATTAATTCGATATGGCGTTGAAAAGGTTATATCATATGCAAATATGTCGCCAACAGCGACAGTCGCTTCCTTTAAATGTCACCAAAAGCAACAGTCCTTTCCTTTAAATATTGTCAAAAGCGACATTGTCTTCTCTCAAAGACCTGCCGGTTGAGGCGGGATTTTTTTCGTCATATCCGGATATTTGAGGCCGGATTTTCAACGCTAAATCCTGGTACTTGGGGTGGGATTTTCAACGAGATACCAGGGTAGTCTTAGTCTTAGTGTTCGTCTTAGTTGTGGGGGGAGGCTACAGCGGCCTCTGTTCGAGGGCTTGCTGGCCTCGAGCACTGAGGTTCCCTTGAATCCATTATGCTCCACCCCCTGCTACTTATTTTATTCCTTTCCTTTATTTTTGTTCTCTATATGCTCTGCTACTCGGCAAATGGTGCCTAGTGTGAAACTTCTTAACTGGTCCTGCCTGGGCATGGAATTACCCTATGCCTTATGCCTGGCCTCTATGAAAGCTGGACACTCGCATAGCAAATGGCCAGTCGTTTCTTCCACTTGTTGGCACCATCTGCACATACCTTCAGTGCTCATTCTTATTATATGTAGGTGGTATTTGACCCACCAGTGTCCCGTGAGCCAGCTCACTACCTTCCTTAGTCTACCCCTATTTAATTTCCCTATTTCAGATATCAGGGTATCTAAAGTACGATTTTCAGCTAGATATACTGACATTTTTAAGGTGGAATTTTCAACGCCATTTTCGAATCTCATAAGCGAGATTTTCCGCGCCATACGGGAATTCCGGAATTTTCATTGCGATACCCGGGCATCTTAGCCGTGATTTTCAACGTGATATCCATTGGGCGGAATTTTCAGTGCAAAGTCCTGATAGTTGGGATGGGATTTCCTGCACGATATCCGCGTATCTAAGCCAGGATATCCAGCGCAATATCCGCGTATTCGAGGCAAGATTTGTTAATGCTGAGCTCTTTTCCTACGCGCTCGCGAAAAAGTGTGTGTGAGCAATCTGTTGGGTGCGAATCGGATAACCCCCCTCTATTTGTATACTCAATCGGCATACGTCGTGCGCGATCGGCTCGCGGTCTCTTCCTCTTTTAAGCCGAAGCCGTCGAACGATGGGCAGCTCCCGCGATCGGATCGCATCAAATCTACCTTTGAATGAGTGAGCGAGTTGCCGAAAAAAGTGAATTTGTATCGCGCTGAATGGTTGTGAGATTAGGATCACCTCAAAAATTTAAATACATTAATTTAAGTGTTGAATTAGAACTGATCGGTGTTTTTTTATTTGAAATCTCCTACCTCCTTTTTCCACGACGACCTGCAGATCTAAAATTCAAGAACGTGCTCGGCTTGCACTAAGTGAAACGAACTGAAATTATGAGTAAGATATATAAACACGGTAACCCATTTTCAGGGCAAAGGGGGTCATCTATTTATGCAATTAATTTTGTCCTTGAGATTAAATTTCAATGTCTTTTCAAGGTCAGAGTGACTTTTTAAAATGGAAACCCCTATTTTTGACCCAGGATCCGAAAAGAGTGAGAAATTTTACGTTCAAAATGATATTTTCAAGTTTTTTTTTCGTCACCTTGCGAAGGTCATTTTAAGGTCAAAAGCTAAACAAACTGGGTAATAACTAGTTTTTTTAATTTTCTGACGTATACGTTTGTGTCTTCAAATCAACGGAGAAAACTTTGAACAGTTACTCCGTGGATAATGGAAACAGTTGTAGCAAATGTGAGAGGCACGGGGACTTACAATAAACAAGCACCTGAAACGTGAGGCGCAAGGGGACTCACGATAAACAAGCACTCCAAAGGACACGGTTACTACGTCCACGCCGTTGTTTCTGGGTAACGCTAAAAGTAATGTTAAGGTCCTTTTATTTCTTGCTTCTATTTATTCTTCATTTAAAAAAATGTAACGGTTCATTTTGAACCGTCACAATTCATATAACAATAAATATAAATCTAAAGCTAAAAAGCCAGTTGCGAGCAGCCTGGGTGAAACCCAGGAACAGAGGCTCAGGCGGGCAGGCTATATGAATAGCCTTGCCCTTAGAAAACCTAAAATGCGATTAGGAAAGTGCAGTGGAAGAAGGCTCTGCACAGCCGTACATAATTAAATAAACAACCTACACTTTCACAAACTAAGCACGCGAAGGCTCTTGAGTGCCTATACAATTAGCGAAACCTAATATAATAAAAGCTAACACATGCACTGCACTAGAACACCCACACACTAGCGATGGTCCCTGAAGCTGAAGAAGACGACGATGACTCCCTCCTGACATTCTGATGGTTGGCGGTGCCCTCCATCTGGCTGGCAGTCCTCCAAGCATCCCTTTGATGTGCGCTGTGAAACCTGGAAAACAATCAAAGAAGATGTAAAAAGCATACAGAAGATAGAGGAAATTGGAATGACTATTACCTGGTGAATTCTCCTCGAACAGCAGACCTCCTGATTGAGATACCTACTGATCCTCGCTGACTACACCTGCAAAAGACAACAAAAATAGCAGCCGCTGAAAGTAACAAGAAGAAATTAGAATAGCTCTTACCTTGAACTGCTGCGAAAAGTAACCATCACTTGAAGCTAGAGAGGCTGCGGGGCCTCTCGGGGGCCAAAAAGGATTAGGATGAGGTTAGGTGACGTCAATATTCAACCTGTTCCAGGTAGAAGACTCGCTGCCGCTCATCCCTCATGACTGCAGATGTAGCAGACCCTCTCGTCGCTACTGCTTAAAGAAGAAGCTCCAGGGTGTTGCACTGAATCCACGTCGGCTCCCTGGTAGAAACACTCACCGCACATCACAACACTGAAGGCAGCGCACTATAGTCAATGTTCGACTCGGGCGCTAGTGCAGACCGACTGCCGGCCGGCTGGAGAGGCGTCACCGACGAGAATCGGGCAAGGAAGAGAGTGCAGCCATTTTGATGACTACACTCTGTTTCTGGCAGCCTTACCGCGAACACTTTTCTTGTATTGCGCACCGCTTCTCGGTTAAGTTGAACCAAAAAGCTTTAATTAGATTTTATTTGTACGTGAACCATTAGTGAGCACACGCATTTCCGGTGCAGTCGAGAAGACTAATTCAGGTTCATCAGGTAATCTCAAGAGTTCGGTAACATATTAAATTATAAGTAATTTAGGTAGATCTGTGATTTAACATCGCAACCGCGTTTCGTGTCGGAATCCGCGACTGAAAGAGCTCGTGCTCTCGAAAATTGTTTCGTGCTGTTTACAAACAGCTGGCGCCCATAAAAATGAGTTTATTTAATAAATGGTGTTAGAATTTAAAGAAAATCGCGAGTGATTGTGTTTTATTTAACCAACCGGAATCCTTCCTTATCTCAGGTTAAAATACACGGTTACAAAAACGACGTACTTTTTTATTAACCTTGAAAATTAACTTAAAGGTCAAGTTAGTTAAGGTTGTCGAAACTGGTGCAACTTTCTTTGTAGATTCATTTCAAAGTATAGAGGTACGCGGTCGCTCGGCTCAGTAGTACTGCTACTTGCCACAGGGCGCTCCCGCGCCCTTTGATTATCAGTCATCTATTATCTTTCTGTTATCAATAATGTATCTGATCTATCATTTATCCATCGCCTTATCTATCATCGTTTCTAGTATATAGTGTCTATCAGCTGTTGTCTATTATATATTATCTGACATATGTTATCTATTATTTATGTTTTATCATCCCTTATCTAACATCTATGATCTGTACCTATTATCTATCATAACTTATCTATTATCTTTCACCTATCATCTTTTCTATTATCTGTTATCTATTATATATCATCTTATCTATTATCCGTTATCTATTATATACCATCGATCATCTTATATATTATCTGCCATATATTATCGTAGCTATCGTCTTATTTATTTCCTGTTTTATTATAAAATAAATAGAAGGTATCAGCCAACAAATAAAGTAAACAGTAGCAGCCGACGCGCATTCAGTGTTCACTTCTAGAACAAATCTATTATCTGTTATTTAGTATCTATTATGTATCATCTATGATCTTATCTATCATCTTACCTATTATCTATCATTTTACCTATTATCTTCCAACTTATCTATTATATATTATCTTATCTATCATGTATTATCTTATCTGTAATCTGTCATCTTATCTGTTATTTGTTAAACTTTTGATTATGCACTATTCACATCGCAAAAACACTTAGAGTGCTTTTTCGAAGACAAACTAACTCAAAAGTCTCAAAAGAAATGATAGATAACAGATGATAGATAATAGATAATAGATAATAGATAAGAGAATAGATCATAGATAATAGATAATTGTTATTACATTTGAGTAAAATCAAATCATAAATTTTTCAATATTGCATGGAGCATTTGTAAAACAAAGGACTTTTGAGACTATTGAGTTAGTTTGTCTTCGAAAAAGTACACTAAGTGCTTTTGCGATGTGAATAGTGAATAATCAAAAGTTTGAAAAATAACAGATAAGATAACAGATGATAGATAATAGATAATAGATGACAGATACGATAATAGATAATAGATGATATATAAATAAAAGATAATAGATAACAGATGATAGATAAGAGAATAGATAATAGATAATTGTTATTACATTTGAGTAAAATCAAATCAT
>JAWWEO010019991.1:0-11680 GCA_035582975.1 Ormyrus labotus | reverse complement strand
TACCTGTCTCTCCCGCTTCCTCGAGGCACACGATAGTGCAGGCGTCAGATACCCGCCTGAACTGCACTATCGTCGTCTACTAATACGCCGCACCGGATCCAACCGGAGACGTATTGGTTAGCCTCCACTTAACGAAAGGCATTAAGCTGATCACACAGGCATCAGACCCTGCTTGAACTGTGTAATCGGTATATGCTATACACCGCGTCAGATCAGCCTGGAGGTGAAATAGCCACGCCAGTTAAACTAATACACGGCACCGCTACCTGAGACTCAGGCTACAAAGCTAGCTATTTATATCGCGCGCGATTAACATTTATTCTGTAATACATCCATAATATTTAAGTATCATGTAAGCTTGCCTAAAAGTAGAATTAAGAGTTATTTTGTAACTATGCACTAAAGTTAAGCTTCGCGTGCGCTTATTTCTGTTCTAGGATAACAGCGAAAGATACCCGCCACGTGGAGCGACCGTATTGCGCTCACTTAGAAATATTTACCCATTTTGTACCTGTTTTTTTTTCGACTGGCCAACTAAGGCTGGAATAAACGATAAAGCATAAAACTATAACTACTGTGTCGGCAACATCATTTTCCCGATTTTCGACCACCGCTCCCTTTAATTCCCAAACTTACCCTGGCGTACACTGAAGCCTATCCGCGGAATTAAAAGGATCGTTACACTTTTCATAAAATATAGCTACGGAGGGTCTACAAACCCTCTGTAGCAAATGAGACATGGTTAGGATAGTGAAGCACTTACCTTGCGTATCCAGTCCTAATGCCGCAAACATTAATGTGACTACAGTAGCTTAGCTAAAATTGTGCCAATGCCAAAATGGTGTTATTGCCATTTTATAATTGAAGTATAAAATGAGACCGCTTTTTTGTACATTATGGCTAATCCGTGCTAGGTACTTATGTTGCTTATTACCATTCGAATTGTAGCACCAATACGGGTCTTTATTATGAAAAGAGAAAGTCAATTCAGCGCTATCTATCGGATACTTACCAAGTTACGTACGGCGGTATTTATACCGCAAGTGGCGTTTAAATTTTTTGGAAACTAATTCCCAAATGAAAATTCTCAATAGATCAAAATATTGTTTACAGTACGTTGAATGTGCGCAGACTTCCTTTTTGACATGAGTCAGCATATTCGGTAGCTAACCTCAAAATTTATTTTTAACTAACTGAATGAAATTAAACATTTTTGGTATTTTTTTATGAAAAACGAAGTCTACGCACAAAAATTATAATATTTTCTATTACTCCCTACATTTCAGGTGATTTTTACATTGCATTTACGAATAAATTGAAAAATCGGAATGTCGGTAAGGTATAGGAATTTTTTTCGGCATCCCCTTAACTTTTTATGCGAAGAGGTAATTCTAGGTTTAAAATTTAGTGCTGAGCCGAGTGTTATGTTTTTAAATAAATTCTTTTATTGTGGTTTCCTGTAAAATGTGAAGTTTTGGAATTTGCCGTAGCTTTTAGCTTGAACCAGTAAATGAATTTGGACCTGATTGGGCTTAAATTGTTGAAAATTGATGTGATCTAGGACTGAAGAGTTGTTCTTTTCAACATAATTTGATTAACTAAGGTTTGAAATTAAGAATTTAGAGAAATTGACAAAATTAACATTTTTTAAACAGTTTTTGAACATTAAAAATTAGTTAATCAAATAATTTTAAAGCGTACAACTCTTCAGTCTCTAATTACATCAATTTCCAACAATTTAAGCCCAATTAGTTTAGAATTCAGTCACCGGTTGAAACTTGTATACTGTATATCTCTGGATAAAATGAGTCTAAATCTTTTTACAACAGCTCATTTTATTACAAATTATACATACTTTAAGTATATTCTATTTATTTTCATGCTGATATTTCTGTTTTTTTCAGAGTTTTTTCTGATGGAAATGAGCTAGTGTAAGGCCCTCTTAATGTTTTTAAATATATCCTTCTAATCCTTAGAATGAACTAGCAAAAATAATCCATGTTTTGTTGGTAAATCAATAGGTATGGTTTTTTCAAATAAATTTCAGGATTATCAATTTTTCTTTTTTTCGCGGGATGGCAACTTTTTAGCTGCACATTCCTCTTGCTTGTCCTACTTCTTGCTATATTATAAGTTCTATTTACGGCAACTTTAAAAAAAAATAGAAATAAGTGTCAGCCAAGCAGGAAAATAAGCAAACAGTAGCAGCCGACGCATGCAGTATATATTGTGTGTGTGACGATGAATGCGGACAGTTGCTTACGGGTGATCAGCGTCATGGACGTCACATATTTGGTATTTTATAGCACATTTCGTATTATAAAACAAAAAACTCAAAAAATTAAATATTATTTATTTTTATGAAATTTCATTTAAAATTTGTTTTTTTATGTTTTATTATTTAAAAAATATGCTTTGAAATTTCTTTATTTTGACTCTAAGGAATGTTTTCTCACATTCTTTAATACTTTTAAAACACATTTCTGAAATAAAAAAAATAGTTTTTTGTTGATTTTTGACTGTACCATTCATAACATTTATGAACTAAATAATAAAGAAAGTAAACATCATATGAATCGCATGTCACGCAGGTGGAAGCTTTTTGGTCGCGTTCGCGCACAATTGGCTGCTGCCGATCTATTCGATAATCGCCGGCTCTTCTCTGCGTCCGCACTGAGGTTAAATCCCACCCTGTTGAAAATATCCATGTGGAAAATCCACGTGCATCAAGATGAATTTTGGATGAATCGATCAGCGTGGACTCTATCGGACCAAAATCAATTCACATGGTTTTCAAGGTGGTGGATATTGGATCGATCCAGCTGGATTTT
Organism: Ormyrus labotus; assembly: GCA_035582975.1. NCBI lineage: Eukaryota > Metazoa > Arthropoda > Insecta > Hymenoptera > Ormyridae > Ormyrus > Ormyrus labotus. The sequence continues at coordinate 8,849 of JAWWEO010019991.1, read as the reverse complement.
CGAATTAGATATTCGGTTAAGTTACCTGAATCGATTGGAAATCCAGGTGGACCGATTGAAAATCTACGTATAAAAGAATCCAGCTGAATCGATCGAATATCCACTTCAAAAATTCATGCGGATAGGTCGAAAATCTACGTAGAACGATGGAAAATCCACGTGGATCGGTAAAAAAATTCAGCAAGATCGCCTAAATATCTATCTTGAAAATCCACATGGATCGGTCAGAAATCCTCGTGGATTGATTTTACTCTGATAGAGCCCACGCTGATCGATCCATGCAAAATCCTTCTTAATCCATGTGGAATCCATTCAGATATCCAAGTGGATTTTCCAGACTCATATTTTCAACAAGGCAATTAAGCGCAATAAAACAAACTTATCAAAGCGTAGAACCGATCTCTCTCGTATCTAGAACATACATACATACCAGCGAAAAACCGCGTAGGAGCGGAACGTACACACACCTCGGCGAGCGAGAGCAAAAACGTGGATCAGTCGGTAATACTGTCTCTATCTACGACCCGCTCTTTCATAGCTGTCAGCGAGCCCAGCCCCTTACAATTTATATAAAAAATTTAAGGATATTTTGTTGATTAATAAAAAATCCCTTACTTTTATTCAATTTTAAGAAACGTTAATATCTTTTACAGAAATAAAGATGAATAAAACAAATAATTTTGATGGAAAAATAGCTGGTCTTTATGATTTAGAAGACACTTTAGGAAGAGGACATTTTGCAGTTGTAAAATTGGCACGTCACGTATTTACTGGAGAAAAAGTAGCTGTTAAAGTTATAGATAAAAGTAAACTTGATGATATCTCCAAATCTCATCTATTTCAAGAGGTACGTTAAGGATAGTGTATTTTAAATAAATTATTTTTTCTATTTTCTGGAACTATTTGTAAGTGTCGTTTAGAAATTTAGTAGCGCGGTAGCACTATACAGAAAGTAGTTAAAGTTTCGCATATTATATTCCACATAGCACGGAAGATTGCTGGAATCTTCCAGGAAGCTATCAAGAAAGTTTCGCAACATTCCAGAAAGCTTTCATGGAATCTTCCCGGAAGTTGGAAATGTATGGGCGAAATCAATATCAGAAAGATTCCTTAGAAGATTGCTGTAATCTTTCAAGAAATCGTTCAGTAAATTTCTTTTAAGCTTTTGAAAAACTTGTTCAAAGATTCATGAAAGAAATAGGGATCTTTCAAGAAGCTTTCACGAAAGGGTACTGTAAGCTGTAGGGTAACCTTTCAGAAAGTTTTAATGATATATTTCCATAAGCTGTAGAGAAACCTTCCGAAAAGATTTCATGAAATATTCTCGTAAGCTCAGAATGTCTGAAACAAATTACTGGCAGAAAGGTTTCTTGGAAAATTACAGTAATCTTCCAGGAAATCTTTCTGTAAACCTTTTTGATACTTTCGAAAAGCGCTGAAAGGTTCCTGAAAGAAGTGGGAATCTTACAGAAAGTTTTCATGAAAGAATACTGTAAGCTGTGAAAAAAACTGTTCAGAAAGCTTTGAAGAAATATTCCCAAAAGTTCAAAATGTCTGGAATAAATTACTGACAGAAAGGTCGCAGTAAACTTTCGAGATACCTTTCAATAAACTTTTTCCAAGCCTCCGAAAGGTTTGATAAAAGATTCTTGAAAGTTGCGTGCATCTTTCAGGAAGTTTTCAGGAAGCTTTGATGAAACATTGTCTACGAAATTTTTCCTATACCGTTTCATTTATTTTGTACATTTTCATGATTTGATTACACTAGAATTCGCAAATACATTTTACAGTTACAAAAATAAAGAGAGAAAAGTTTCTTAACATTAAAAACGCTTTGATCGGGATTTGAACTTTCGACCTTCGCATTTATACGGTAACGTTCTAAACACTATGCTATCGTAACGCTGACAAAGTAACGAATTTTTTATTCATATAACTTACAGAATTAAATAGTTTAAAATTTTTAAGTAATACAGTTTATCAGAATAAACATGCATTCGTGAACAATAAGAAGTAATAAAAAATTATATTAGAAAAAGAAGAATATTATTAGATAAAAGTCAATTTATGTTAAAACAAATTACATCATAAAATATTTATTGTTCAAAAGTTATAGTCAAACAAAGAATGGCCATTAAAATAACATAAAAATCTACTTATGTAATTTTAGCCTATAACGGGTAGGCCTTTTTTATTCTGCGGGGCAGCCAAAAGGTATCCATTATAAAAATAGTTGATTCTGAATTTCTGCTCAGACTCATTGAATATATGTATAAACTGTTATGTACCGCCGACTGAGCAGTCGGAGAGCGGGTGCTTATTGAAAATTCTCTGAATTAGGAATAGCGGGATAATGAAGGGAAAAGAATTTAATAAATCAAATATTGTATATCTTTAAGATAATCTTTAAGATAAAATAACTTAAATCTATTGTCGAATTATTACTGTATCTTACAGTTGAAAACAAATTACAATTTAATATCGGCTTGATTTTTTCTCGTAAAGACAGTAGAATTAATAACCTAATTTATTTCAACTAGTTCCGCAATGAAAAAGCAAGAAATTGTGCTTCAGTGCGTTTTCGAACGCTACAACTAATTTCGAGATTATCTACGTTTTACGAAACAAAGACTTAGTACGCGCGTGTCGATTCCGCTATATTATTGAATTTGTATTCATGTTGAAAATTGTTTAAACTAATGCAAAAACTTTTATTCTTAATTCCGCAATAATTACTAAAAATTTGAGAGACAATCGGAAATCTAAGAAAATTATAATTTATAAAAGAATAAAAGAATCAATGTGCCTCTGTTCTAATTCAAATTTTATACCTTGTTTTTACCGCTCGAGGAGCTTGGACTTCGGGTTCCGCTGCCTCTACGCTGCTCGCTGCCTGCAGCCGTCTCGAGTTCCACGAATCACGCGAGCCTAATACACTAAGCTAGGAGTCGAGCTCCAAAAAAAAAAAAAAAAAAATATGTACGCACGAAAAACGCACTTGATCGTGCCTCGTGGTTCTTTCCGATTTCGGAAAGAAATACGGGTATTAAATCTAATATCCGCAGATGCACTAGACACCGGTCTCGTCGAATAAATTTTCTTTCCGCGTTTACTGCTCAAATCTTGCTTCTAAAACACAGTCAAAAATCTATCGCGTTGTAGTCATTTTATTTCCGAAAACGAATTTTACAATTAATGATTTCCGCACAACGAATCTTGAACCATTGGCATTGTCAGCACGAGGTTCTATGATTCCTCGTATTGTATTGTTTAAAATGAACCTAATCTAATCCTTACTTCTAACTCGGCCAGCCGGATCGAGACTGATCTCTGGCTGCTGCAACCTCGCTTATCCAGGTTCACTTTGGCGCTGCTGTTGACAGCGCTGTCTCTCTTCTCCGCGTTCCTGATAGGCTGAAGACTCTGCGGTTTGAAATCCGACGTTGAATGGGGACGCGGCATTGGCTCGTCCTCCAGGAGTCGCCAGAGCGGCAACCTTCTCACTCTCTCAATATCTTCTCATCGAGCGCAATCATAAACTTACAGAGATAGACTGCGCCTCCTGTCTAAAGCGCTGAGGACGGGATAAAAGAGAGAGGGCAATAGCTGGGGTCGTTCTTTCTCTTTCTAACTCGGAACCATAGACCAATAGAGTTACGAGTTTCTCCCCCACCAAACGGCAATTAGAAAGAGAGAGCACGACTCCAGCTATTGCCCTCTCTCTTTTATCCTATCCTCAGCGCTTTAGGTAGGAGGCGCAGTCTATCTTTATAAATCTATGAGCGCAATCCATGACTTGGGGCGCTTCGACTAGATTCGGCGACGTTCGGCTCCCGCTTTGCTCAAACGAGCTGCCGCGTTGGCTTGAATGCCGACAAACTTCTTCCTATTTCTTTTTGATGGAAGTTTGCGGGAGGATCACTTATTGTTTCTTGATGGAAGTTGTAATAAAGGTGCCAAATGTTGTTGCCTCTAATGGTAATCAGTAAGGTAGTCTTCTTTGCAATAGTAATTGTTTGCTCCATATGCCGCTGTTTTCCCTACACCGAGCCTTTGCCTGCCGTCGCTCTCAGGCTTCATCTCCCCGTGCGTCTTCTGCTGCCTATGATGCCGCTCGCTACTCGACTGCGGCACGTTACTAGTAGACTCTTAGCGTTGGTCTCTTACTTGCTGTTTTGTTTTTGATGCTATATTTTTGACGGTTTTCCACTCTTTGAAATTCCGTTGTCTCGCAGTGAATACTGCTCGCATTTTACATGTAAAAAAAATATAAACAAAATGAAATTAGGATCAATTCGGTATAATATTTTTATGTATTTGTTTCCCGCTTATGCCACTGCAGATTTGAGTCTCGTTCCTTTTGGCTAATCAGGAGAGTATCCGGAACACCAATCTGTCTGCAACTGAAAAAAGTGTTTCCTATCCTCTAACTATGAAGACAGGTGCATGCCAATTGATCTCATAGGCCCTACATTTTTATCTGAAGGCCTACGTACCTATGTTTTATTTAGAAAAAAATTAAATTAATTTTTTTTAAAAATACATGGCTTTATTAATTTTAACATCTATATATTCATTATGCTATATATTCATTATACATATTATACTATACATAAAATATTACCTTTTATTTAGCGGTTGTTAACAGGTTCTGGCAATATCCTTTACATAATATAAATCCAATAATTGCATCAAGCATCCCAAAACACCAAGGACTTCTGAAGTTCGAGCAGTAAATTTGGAATAAAAATCAACAAGAATTACTTTCACATCATTTTTCAATATAATTTATTATAAAATAAAATTTAATTTCTTGTTGAATAGACACAAAAAAATATTTAAATAGTATTTAATATCTACCGTATATGTAACATCAAGTCAATAAAACAGCTTTAAAATACCATCTCACTCTTGCAGCTATGGATCACAGGCCAACGGTTGAAAGTGAATGATGAATCTGCAACGAATAGAATGAATCACAAAGAATCATTCTTTTTTTTTAAATAAAAGCTTAAAAAAGTAACTAATGTTTTGTTGAAAATCTGGTACACTTTTGTGCTATCTTGTGAAGACAGCTATAACACCACTTTAAAGCAAAAGTAGTTGTTAAAATTTTATTACTGTACAAAATCACTGGTTAAGGATTTTCCCTAATGAAAAAGATCAGGTGATAATCAGCTGAAAATCAGGTGAAAATCATGATGATATTATTTATGAGAGAAATTGTCTCGTCGTAGAGTGAGAACCGGCAAGCTGGAGAGCCCGGCAGCACTCCGGAGGCTACGCGCGTGTATGAGAGGGAGAAAGAGCATGTGTGAGTGTGTGTTTTAAGCTAAGCGCAACGAGAGAGCCGCGCGACTTCCAAGACGCAACCATCAACTCCAGCAGACACCATCAGCTGTTCCCGAGGCGTGAAGCCGAGTAGGGTAGCGGCCAAGTGTCTGCGATTACGTTCCGTCAGTAGGAGCGTGGAGCGCGGTAAAGAATGATAGCGGCCTGATCCACCGCTGCGGTCTAGCCCACCGCAAAAGCAGCACTTTTAAAAGTACCGCCTAAGCTCCGCTCCGAGAACGGGCCTCCGCAGTGCCACCGCTACCCTGCGACTCCGAGGGAGAAGAGAGCTGGCAACACTGCGGCAGCGGGACTATAGATCACCGGCAGCTTTCGAAAGTTCACTCTCTCGCTTGCCGGGGACTCGTCGATACGCGTGATCGTGTTGTCGAAAATTTATTAAGTTTGCAGACTTTAAATAATAACGGTACGAGCGAGATGTCGCGTAGTCCATCACTCACGCGCTTATCACTTAAGTCTTTTATATTTTATTGATTTCCTTCTCGGAGTGATTGTGTGTGAGGAATGAATGCAGCTGAGTTCGGATGGAGTGCTGCCGGCAGAAACCTGCGCTTCCGCGAAACCTCGTCTCGGGACGAGTTGCCTCGACCCCGCGAATAGAGGCTAGCCGTTAAATTGGAATAGGCAAACTTGTCACGAGACAAGCGCGAAAAAGTCTAACGAGACTATGATTTACTTTCTCGTTACGAAATTGGCGTCTTCGGCGTGCAAATATTGTCATCAACTTGTGTTTTTAAATATAAGCTTTTTCTTTTCATTTTACGCTTTGGCTTTTCTTGCTTTTGTCGCTTTCCCGCCTCTTTCAGCCTGCAGCCAAGTACGAGACAGCAACAAGGTAAGAACTACATCGTGTGTAATGCGCTCGCCAGTCTCGCGCCGCATGCTTTCCGCGGGTAAGTTTTTGGTCGTAGCCAGACGAAATTAAAAAGGATAGAATTTAGAGAAACATTTAATAGCGAATCTGAAAGTCTACATTATATATTATTGATTAATATATTAGTATCTTAATACTAAAGAGAATGTTTTGTATTCATTGTAATTTAGTAATAAGTAAATAATATAAATCAATAATTTTAAAAATTTATCAGTTAGATCTCTTCATTAACTCATTAGTGTATGAAAAATTTACAAAACAAAAGTAATAATTTTAAGGAACTTATTTATGGACAGGAAAAGTATATTGGTATAAATAATTAACAAAGAATATTTTACTATAAAAGTACAAAATAATATGCAACTCGTATTTAAAAAAGGTGATTACCCTGCTACAAAAGAGCACTACAAGAACGTTCTCATGGGAATTACGAAACAATGAAAAAGATTTTATACCACTGTGACGTAAACCCACACTTAAGTCACGCTTATCCGTGACCTAAGTAGCTCATTATTGCACTGTGTAATAATGAATGCACTTAAGGGGGTTTTATAACGAAAAAATTTCAAAAAATGGAAGTTGTAATAGTACTGGTATACCGAGACGTAAACAATGACGTCACCGGCACCGCAGTAGCAGGGGCCCCTTTGTGTTTATATAAACAAGTGTTAATGGTTTTTTAATTGTTTTAATTTTTTAAATTTTTTAATTTAACTTTGTTTACAATAACAAGTAATAAAACCCATGTTAATGTGTTTTTAATTGTTTGTATATATATAAACAATGCTACTGTATTAGTGTATGTATACGTAAATAAGTAATTAAATTAATTGTTTGTTTATATATAAACACTGCTACTGAAACAGTACACAAACAATCAATTAATTTAATTACTTATTATACAGTAGCATTGTTTATATACAAACAAACAATTAAAAACATTAACATGGTTTTTATTACTTGTTATTGTAAACAAAGCAATTAAAAGCCATTATCACGAAGGGGGGCCCCTGCTACTCCGGCGCCAATGACGTCACTATCACGCAGTATACCAGTACTTTGAGATACATGTAGAAGCAGTCGACTGCCGATCCAACGTCAAACACGCCTGCGACGCATGCGCCGGCGAACTTTACTCGGTCGCTCCCTGCACGCAACTACCGCCCGATTCTCGGAACTCCCGCCCTCTCTGGCTTGCGACAAAACAAACACTTTCTCTCGTGTATCGGCGTTGATGCGATTTTTTGATTTTTTTTTTCTTTTTCACTCTTTTTCTCCCTCCGTGCGGTTTTTCACTTTCTCGAATTAAGTCTGACTTTTAACCTCTGAATTGACTGTAATCTCGAGATGAACGATTTTTCACACTTTTTAATTTTACGTGCACTCGTTTTCCGTTCCCTCTGAATTTTGACACCGCCGGAGGAGAATCACTCTTAACATAAAACTCATATCAACTTACATTGTAACTCTGTAGAAGGATTTGCCGCTTTGCCGGTCGCTCTGGAGATGCAGAAAACAAAACACGCCGCGCCGCTCAGGCACGCTGCTCGGCAGGATTGAACTCGTTGCTTACGGCTCCCATCGTCTCGCCTTCCTGACCTCTGCACTCCTTGTAGTTTTGCCTCGATTAAACTAACCTCTGAATCGAGCTGACCCGATTTCCTGATGCCTTCCGTGTTCGAAACCACGGCTGTCCGCCACCATGTAGGAGTAGTGCGGCTTTTGACGCGCATACACTCCTAATATATATAATTATCAGAGGTTTATGTATATCTCAGGGTGGTTCAATAAACTAAACATAAACATATGATTCAGTCTGAATATTCTGGATCTCTTTTTTATTAAAACATACACCCAAACTCTAAGATACTCTATAAGACTCGATACGGCTATGCGCTGACGCGGTCCGTTCTCGTCAACTGTCGGAGACAGATAGATTAGCGGCACTCGTCATCGCTCGCGCCGGAGAAGGGAACAGTCCCGTCGCTCACAGCGCCACTTTGTCGTTGCGTGCGATCGACAAAGCTGCTCTTACATTTGTTCTGGCAGTTCTTGCTTTGCACTGCTTAAGTTGGCTGCGCACTAAAAATTTGAGTGCTTGATTTTTGTTTTGGTATTTTATTATTGAATTTTTTTTTATTATATGAGATACAAATTTGCTATATTCCCTGGTCCGAGAAATAGCCCTTTTCCCCTACAGACGTTTCCGTACACAATTTTACGCTTTTTATTTTATTATTAAAAATATGCTTTCGGTTGCAATTACTGGATAATCAACGAGATTGCATTCGTTGAATAAAGACACAAATTTAATTTGAAATTTTTTTTTGAGTGTGTGTTGCTTTTTGCTTGGCTTGCTTAACCGCTTAATATCATATTTTTCGCTTTGAATTAGCTTATAGTTTTTTTTGGGACAGAAAGGATTACGTTTTGAAGTTTAAATTTTTTTTTTTTTGCAAAATATTTCTAATTGGCTTTGGAATAAAAATTCTAAATTGGGTTTTGGGCTTTACAACGTAATTTTTTTTTACAGTCTCGCTCTAACCTAGCAACTCTAGAATCTTGTTAAAAATTTATAATTTTCTTTTGGTGTGTTTGCTAGTAGAATTTATTTTGAGTTGGG